>JASGXE010006751.1:0-18448 GCA_030068105.1 Sinentomon sp. SZTP_YWyxl | reverse complement strand
AAATTTGGACCAGCAACATTTCGATGAATGCATTCCGGTGCCGCTCATTTCGGTGTACAATATCTCCTTCCCCTCATTTAGATGAATGCGCGTTTTCGGCAAATAACGTTTCAGTGAATGATATTCGGGGAGTCGCTCATTTCGGCAAATGCTTTAAAAGCCGCGCCAGAACGGACAGATTTTTCGCATCAAACTTTTCAGATCGTCTGTCCAAGACAGATGTGCGCTTTGCAACAATGGGCAATGGTGATGTTCTTCTTTGCATGTTGTTCAAATTGACAATCTGTTTTAAACAGACGATCCAAAATGTCTGATGCAAAAATTCTCTCTATTCTGACATAGCTTCTCAGGCGATGAACACATTTTAACAATTTTCATTCCCCAACGTTTTGCCAACGTTTTGCCAACGTTTTGCCAACGTTTTGCCTTGGAATCCAAAAAAAGTTAAATTTGTGTACAGTGCCGGGAAAATAAATGGAACCACACATGCAATTTAAATGCAGTCTCGGAAGTGTATGATTGGCATTTTTGATTCCGCGACGAAAATTTAGCACCAAATAAGTTTTTCCTTTGTAGTCCAACCAAATGAAGAAGAAAAAAATCGAAAGTATTTTTTCTAAAATACCTATACATATGCAATAAAATTGTTGAAACAAACCTTGTGAAACAGATGTTACATGTTGATGAAACACGACACTTTTTTCTTTGTGAAAAAAGGAGGCAAGTAAAGGAAAGTTTCGGAGGCAACACCATTTATGCCATAATTTACGTTAGTGGCTCCATTAATTTTCCCGATGCTGTAGGTACGCCAACAAAAAGTTCAATTTCTGGATAGGCCTGCAAAAGTTCCATTTGTTTATGGATATCTGTGAGACCAATTTCATGACTTTCATTGATCTCGTGGTTTGAAGTTAGATTTGGTTAACGGTTAGATCAGGTTTGAGATTATGTAACATTGTAAGGCTGGGTTAGGTATGGATAGGGCAGAAGGATAGATCGCTGAAACGGGAATTATAAACAAGGAATGAGAATCTAAAACGAGAAGCACGTCGACCTTCGACAAGGAAACCGCAAATCCCACGAATCGATAGAATCCTCAAACAGGTTTTTCTCTTTCCATGAGAATTGATTCTGTTATTGACACTCACAGAAGAAGAAGAATTTCTTGAAACAATTGACCGCTGAAATGAGCGGCTCCGAAAAGCTATGAATAGATCATGGCGTTCGCCGAATTGAGACGCAGCCGAAATGTTATTTTCCGAAATGCCATTCGCACTCGTCCGATGTTAAACGCCGTCAAAATGTTTTCCATCGAAACGTTGTTGGCAGAAAAGTCACACCCTGAAATGTCATTATCTCCAAATAAACACACCCCGGATAGAGACATAATATGAAACGGGCAGTTAGCCTCTTTGAAAAGTTCTTCGTGTGAATTTTTTACGCTTTTATTTAGCAGCCCAATTTTTTGTGAGTATTCGCACATCAACTCTGCTTTTCTCACCATAGGTACCTTATTTGCACCAGCTCCCACTGATTCCTGACAGCTTTAACGGTGATCATACTTCATCGGAACAAGCAAGAAGATGAAAATTGAAATCTAACGGACGCTTGCGGTAAGCGATTTGCCCCAATCGGGTAGGCAATTCTGCCCTGCAGCAAACGCAACACCACTTGCGAGACAGCGTGGGAACACTGAAAAATCCTTCTTCGTCGTGAAAAAATTATCGAAGGGAATTCTGCAGCCAAAAAGACCCCCTTAACAAATTTTAAAGTTGAAAACACAGCAACAACTGGACATAATGAGCGGAAGCCATCTTTCTTCCAAATTATAACGAACTTCAACTGTTGCAGTTTCGTATGCGAAATGGAAAGGAGAGGAAATGGAGTGGCTCGGAGAAATCCTTGACTTCAAGAATTGTCAGTCAATAAACTGAAATTCACAATATCATTACCATAATCCCACTAAAAATAATAAAGTTCGTTTCGTGCGGTTTTCTTTTTTCCTATAAAAATTTATTGTTTCCCCATAAAAATTTATTTATGACGTGTGGTGTCACCGCATATAGTCCCCGGCGTGACGAGTTTTGTCAAATTTAGTCATAAAATGTATTAGTTTCGGCGCAGAAAGGTTATCATTGGTCTTCGCAGTTCGTCTTTCACAATTGGAAATTTATTTTATTGACTTTAAAAAAAGCACGGGACACCAGTCTTCGCAGTTCCGTAAGCGCAGCAAAGAGGCATTACGTAATTGAATGCGTGTCACGGAACTTTGGGGAATAAGAATTCGATTGCCCTTTGCTTCCAACTCTGATTTGGAAACTTGAAAATTCTCCAAATTTACGGCATTTGTTTTTTGGATTTTCTTCACGCTGCAAATGTATTTCTCTCGTGATGAAAATCATTGACGCACTTGAAATTTCTTTGGAGATCACTCGAGAAAATATATCGTCATAATAAATCTACATAATAATTTCATCAAAAAATTTCATAATAATAATCGTCATAATAATTTCTGGGATGAGATTGAACAATAAAAAGAGCGAAAAGAATAAAAAAATAAAATAAACCAAAGACATGGGCCTGTGATGATATAGAAAATAATTTTTATTTTTGTTTGTATGTTTTTGGTATAATGAGTCGTTCAGGTCCCGAAAAATTTCATGATGAATACAGGCTGCAGCGAATGTAAAACGCCAAAACTGACAAACCGTCAAAAGATGAACCACAATGCCAATATTCGAACCCCTGAGAAATATGCAATAGGCAAACACGACTCCAACACGACGCAGAGTATAGATTTCTTCATTTTCTTTGATGTGAATGAAAGATGTTCAACTTTTTTGCATTCTGTCTTGAGAAGGTTTTCGAATAATAACACTTTTTGGTACATGCATTTCAGCTTTCGCAAGTTTATAACGAAAAGTACAAGATTTCCAGATGCTTTTTGCTGCTTATCGTTATTTAAGAACATGAGACACACCCATGCCCAAAAACCGCAAGGTTCTTCATTTTGACACGCGTCAGAATGGGGTGGG
Source organism: Sinentomon sp. SZTP_YWyxl (assembly GCA_030068105.1). Classification (NCBI taxonomy): domain Eukaryota; kingdom Metazoa; phylum Arthropoda; class Protura; order Sinentomata; family Sinentomidae; genus Sinentomon; species Sinentomon sp. SZTP_YWyxl. Next base: position 15,413 of record JASGXE010006751.1, on the reverse strand, counting down.
GTCTTATGAGGTGGGGATTCAATCCCACACGCGATGAGAATGATGGCGTCTTCCTTTTCCACCGTTTAGGCTACCTTTCCACGTATCACTTTTCCGAAAACCAGTTTCCGAAAAGATGACTCATGAGTGATTCCCCGACATTTGTATCACTTTTCCACAAACTGGATGAAGCTCGTTACAGGGAAACTGCTTTTCCAAGACATTTTTTAAATTCGTATTACAGGGTGTCTTTTTGTATCTATTCAGCAATGAGGTCGCAGTTCGCAAGGAAGGATTTATTTCCTTCTGTTTGCATGTGCAAGCTTCGGATTCACAGATGAATTTTGAATGCAAACCAACCAACCAACCCTTTCTTACCGAACCCCTGCAACGACCATTCGTTACCTTCCTTCCAACATGCAAAACAAAAATATGCGGGCGCAAGAATATACCTACGGCTTATTTGAAGACGTGAACAGGTAGAATTCCACCACAAGTTCAAGCCATCCCAAAGAGGTCAGTGGTTGCAACGACCCCCTGCAACGCCCACCTAAATAAACCTCCTTCCAGTCCCAGATAGAAGCTGCAGTACAAATAACTCACAAAAAGACTCTTTGCGAGTTATTTGCACCGCAGTTTCTATCTGGGACTGGAAGGAGGTTTATTTATAGGTGGAAGAGACCAGAAAGGAGATCTTCAAGGACACCTTTAGGTACTGAAATCTGAGAGAGGCAGATCTGCCATGCAACGGTATGCTGAAGGCACAATTAATAATCATGCAATGTTAGATTTTTGAGACAACTCTTTTGTCAGTGAAATCACATCGCTCCAGGCCTTGGACATGGGAGAGCAGCAGCAGACGGTAAAGGTGTTTGAGGATTTTTCCTTCGCTTTCCGATTCCTGAGACAATCCTCAGAGGATTGTCTCAAAAATCTGAAATCGAAGGAAAAAAATTACATTGGCACATTTCTCATTCGACATGTTCATGAAGAAACTTTGGTTTTAAATGCAGCTCATTTGAAATATCAGTTAAATTGGCCCAGATATTTGAATGACTTTTCAACCACCCTGATGTGGCTTGTTTACAAGCAGAAATTCTGTGCAAGCTTCGTCTTACTTTTCCGAAAACCGGATTGGTGGCAAAGTAAGACGTGGAAAACTGATACTGATACTGGTCTTAGTTTTCCGAAAACCGGATTTGTGGAAAAGTGAGACGTGGAAATTTAAGAGTGAATCATGAAGGGGTGACTCAAATGTGACGCGTAATCAAAATTGTATGCAACACATGCTGGAATCTTGCGAAATTACGAAATGTATTCCCCTGTGATGTCGAGGCCGAGGCCCTGCACTTCCCCAGGTGAGAAAAATGCAAAATTTGGCCGGGCTGCTATTGCCTGCGGGTGTGTTGCCGGATCAAAATATGGGGGAACGACGGGAAAAAATAAAAATCTGGCTTGTTGGCTAACTTGTTGGCTTCGAAGGGCGCGTTCGTCTACACGAGTCTTGTTGAATTTTTATACCCTCATCGGTGTCTTGCCGGCTCGAAATTTTGAGGGGAACGGCATTCTCCAAACAAGTGCAAACGAAAAATCATGCCAAGGTCATCTTGCTGGCTTCATTGACGACATCCTGAATGCGCGCGGGTATATGTCTTGACGAATTTGCATCCCGTTGATGGGTCTTGCCAGCTTGAAATTTGGGAAACATCGAAATGTATTCCCCCTGTAATATCAAGGCCCTGAACTTCCCCCGAGGGGAAAAATAAAAAATCTGGCCAGGCAAAGTTGTTGACTTGAGGGAGGGCATACTTTATGTATGCGTGTTTTTGCCGAATTTTGACGACGTTGTAGGTGTCTTAGCGAATTTTCGTTTAGCTCAAACTTATTACAAACTCACAATTATTGAATTATTTAGCAAAAGAATGTCGTGTTTGTTGCCCGCTCGATTTGTGCTGTCTTCTGCCAAATCTTTTTCGTGAGCAAACTTATACGCAAAGTGGCGATGCTGGCGGAACATCTCGCTATCATTGCTCGGTTTGGTGCAGGTATGAAAAGCCATGTTATCTTGTCATTCATAACTGCCCCAAACCGAGCACAAACGACCTGCACCGAGCAATGCGAGCGAGATGTCTCACCAGCATCGCGACTTTTATTGCGAAACATCAAATATAAGTTTGCGCAGGGAGGAGCTCAAACGAATAAATATTGGTACCAACACAAATCGATCAGGCACAAACACTGGACATTCTTTTGCTCAATAATTTTGAGTTGGCAGTGCTAAGGATTAAGAAGTTCGAATCACCTTGACCGGTATAGCTGCATCAAGGAAATATTCTAATCTGGAACTGTAGTAAATTTGTTTTGTATGTGAATAGGTAAAGACAAAAAGCCTCAAATTTATACATCACTTTCATTTTTCTGTCCGACCTCATTTCACGCGACGCGGATCGATATTTAGAAAATTTGTGTCCGGTCTATCGGTACGTGCGAGGCGTATACCTATTCTCAGTTGGTTTCCTGAACAACGAAAACGCCGCTGAACTTTAAGTTGAAACAAACTACAAACAAGTTAACGTAAATTCATTTTGTGCCCGTGCAGTGTCACAATTGCGGCATCGCTATTCCTGCTAACGCGTCTATACGCATGCATTCCGTTACCAGTCAGTCAGTTACCATAGCGGCACCAGGAGGATGGAAACCACAACAACTGCATTTTACATTGCTGTTCTGCATGACAGAATATGTTATTTCAGCCTCTAGATGAAGCCGTTTTCCAACAGCTAGAGGCGTTTGGTACAACGTCGCTGTGTCTTTTATGATTGCAAGTCCAGCATATTACACATTACTGGTTGAAAAATTTCACCAGTTTTGTGCTGAATTTTAAAGGCTTGGAAACATGTCGATACTTGTCGTGAGTGAAGCAGAATTAACAAGTTTATTTGACTTACTGTGGTTTCCAAATTGAATGGCAGCGCTTATACTTCTTGCAGGTACGTATGCCAAAGGAAAGGTTCTTTAGTTCTTACTCCCAATCCATCTTTTGTGAGCATTATAGTTCCCGCATGTAATTTGCCTTGGTGCTTTTATTTATTTTAAAGACGAGAGACGTTCACCTCCTGAAGTTTGGCTTTGGCATTTAATTTCGCTTAAGTGCTGCGCAACGTTGAAATATTGTTAATCAAATATGGTGCAGTTATTTGTTGTATTAAATCGATGATTTAGTTCGACGACGGGTCCGGTTGTTTCGGGTTTAAAAAATAAGGTATATGTAGGCGTGGAAACACATTGCAGGTCATGTAAGGCGTATCCCTCAATGGTCCAATGACCTCGAGGGATGAGAAACTCCAGCTTTGGGAGTTTCTCATCGGGCTTACACTATGGCCAGCGCTTTGTTATGTTGCACTGCACCTATTCCTGTGACATCCACAATTTCAACAGGTGGCGAGTTCAGAGACACCGTTGAAGTGATCAATGAAGCACTTCCTACCAACCAACGACATAATAAAAACCTCGTTGCTACCATAACCACTTGGGATCCGGAAAAGCTGTGCTTAAGCACAACAGCCATAAACATGGCCCAAGGAAATCTAAATCATCGCACTTCCTGATCCAGATTCCTGGCCAGATTCTTCATGAACCTCTATAGGGCCGCCCAAAAGTCTTTAGCTATCGGAAAAATGAAAATGTGCTGATGTTTTTATTTGTTTTTGTTTGTGATTTCTTCAAACGTTTCGTGGCTCTAACAACGGAGAAGTTGGAGCCAATCGAACTCAATGTGCATATCTGCAGCCGAAAGTCTTTGGCCATCGCAAACGTTTAAAATGGCTGTTTTTACCATAATTTTTGATTTGAAGCTTTTCCCGGCTTTAACCATCACTGATGTCACCACTTTATTCAGGACAACACTTTCCGATCAAAGCGTTGACATAGGATACCTGGTTAAAGTTAGAAAAAGTTGGTCAAAGACTTGGGCTACCTTGTATAGGGTGTATGCACCTCAATGAGGCATGGGCGCAATTGAGGCAACCTAATCGTAGGTAGACTGCAAAATGCCAAATCACGGGAAAGTTTTTCAAATTTTTCAAATTTTCAAATTTTTAAATTTTTGAAATAATGGTCAATGCCCCCTGAGGAAATTAAATTCGACAAAGTGGAAGAGGAGTGCCCCACGCCAATCTCCTATTTTTTTTGCAAACTTTTCTGTCGAAAGTTCTTTTATTCGCCCATTCCAGAGGAACAAAATATTTCATGACAAAGTTTCCTTCCACTTCTTGTTGTTGAAAACGATGTGTGGTGGATGTTTCCTGTTCCAGGGCTGCCGCACTTTATGGTTGCTTTGCCAGTGTATTTCAAAAGAATGAATCATCACCTGTGTTGGTGCAGGATTTCCGGTTTTTTCCGCATAATACCTACTCTCCCTGTCCTGAAGTTGTGATAAGCAAGAAAGGCATTTACCAAGACTTTTACCAAGTGTAAGCCACTTGGGCCCAGATAAGATCCCGCCTCCTTGTTTAAGGAGCTAACTTCCTTATCGGTGAACCTTTTATGTTCCGCCAAACTGATTGTTTTACATGGTGTCGTTCCAGATAAATGAAAAAAGGCAATAATTAACGGAACCCTATAGAACGCTACCAATAAGGTAGGTTTCGCTCAATTTATCTGACTGCAGCTTGCTCTAATCTTTTCGATAAAATTCTTAATATTTCAAGTTCCTTGAGCATAAACCTAATAATCGAGTTTTGCATCGCAACCAGTTTGGGTCGATAAAAAAGATCACGTGGTGCGATCTTGGTCCTCTTTTCGCATTGATGAAATAGAATTAGGTAGACGTGAGCATGAGTCCCTATACCAATGCATGCAGTTTCGCTTGAATTTGCCAAGGCTTTTGTCATGATTTCTTACCCCAAACCATGATCTCACTGGATAATACGATAAACTAATATCTGTTCACGCAAAAGGGTTCCTTATCTGAGGCAACAATTGTCGTTCCGCAGCCGTCCGCATGGCTGCGGATTTGGGAAGATGGGCCATCAAACTTGTGTAGATGGGCTGAGCTTTTTTGATTACGTAAACGAGCCACGCTATTACGAATACTCCCGCAATAATAACATTTCCTCTGGGATTCCTTTCAGAAAGATGCTGACAAGTACTCTTTCGTGGCTAGAATCACCAATGATTGGAAACATTTGCCGCGGTGACTTTTGATCTTCCACGTTGTATTCCAATAAACCTCCAACGGCGTCTTGCAGCAGTATTCGCCTAACATGCAATAGCTATAAGTTTGCTTTTCATCCTCTTAGTCTTAGTGTTTATTTCTAATGATATGCATTGACTTCTGACATTGCAATGTACCTATTTTATTTTTGTTTTTGTAACCATTTCATACGAGGGCAACCCCCAAAATAAAACAGAAAACTTTCATTCATTCATTTGTAGCCAGGTGACAACAAGCATAAAATATTTAGCAGGTGATAGCATGTGATAGCTAATATTGCGATAGTGACATGCTAATAGCATATAAGTGATATACAGTCATATACGAAGAGCAAAAAAGTGATACGAATAGCATATAATATATACTAACTAATAGCATATAAGTGATAAACTTTTTTGTTCTAGTGACATACTAATAAGTAAAATAAGAAACACAATACTGATAATATATCTATCTAATATCTCATACTTACAAATAAACTAATAACTAATGAACGATATCAAATACTAACTAATAATAAAAAAATACTATTACAAAAATAATACTCATTATAATAAATGATAAACTAATTTTTTCTATAAAATACGAATATTTTAATAGTGATATACTACTCGTTATTGTATATAAGTGATGGTGATAGCAAGCATAAATATTTTTGGGCTGCATTTTTGGACTCAGTTCTTTGGGCATTTACAAAATTCAAATAAAAGCGAGGACCCATCCAAACATTTGACCTTTACCTCTGACCAGCTCAGCAAGCACTTTCTTTCTTGCTCTCTGGGCTCGAATCAGGCGCAAGACAATATTGTGATGTAGCTGAAATTGGAGCTGGTTCTGTCAATGAATTTGAGATTCATTCCGGTGTCTCATTTTGTTCTGGTGGAGGTAATTTTAATTTCTCTCTCGCTGATTGTAAATTTATCTTTGCTTTAATTAACAATCTTTCTCGTTCCTAATGCTGTTAGTCATGATGAGATTTCTTTGATTATGATCAAACTTTTTGTATCATATTTTGCTTCCAATTTCGCATATAATTACCACAGCCATTTTGACGTCCACTTTTCCTTCCTGCTGGAAGCACGTTCTGGTTCATCATCTGTGGAAAAAGAATATTCCATGCACTTGTTCTTGCGGTTGATAGGCCAAAAAATCTCCTTGCGCAGTTTACTAATGCCATAGAGCGGTTGTTACATGGTAAAATATTACCTTTCTGGAGGATAAGCCAGCCTTCTCTGAAGTTCCAATCAGGGTTTAGAAAGGGCCAAAGTATGACTACAGCTCATCTGAAAATCGTTTCGGACATTTATTCGGCCATGGAGGATTCCCAGAGAACGACACTTGTACTCGTACTGTTGGATTTCTCTAAAGCTTTTGACTCAGTGCCCCATGATATCTTGCTGCTAAAGCTTCAGAATCTAAAATTGTTTGCCTCAGCGCTCATGCTGATCAAATTCTATCTCTCCCTGCGACTTCAAATGTCAGATATATTCGTAGATGAATGCAGGTCAGAGTCTGTCAAAGTGACCCGCGATGTTCCCCATCAGGATTCTATTCTTGGACCTCTTCTTTTCTCAGTCTTTAATAAAAAATATTTGGATCATTTTTGACGATGGGCGTTGTTCTTATTGTTTTTATGCCGGTGACTTACAGATTTATATGCATTTTAATTTCTATAATTTTCAAGAAGTTGTTCAGAATGTTAACAAGAATTTGGTGGACATTGAAAATTTGTCTCGGGAAATTGGGTTGGCTTTGAATGAAATAAAATGCCAAGAAACAATGCGAATTCCTTCCGAAACTTGGGGCTTTGGCTTGATTCCAGGCTTGCCTTCCTTCCACATTTTTCCAAAATGTCTTCCAAAGTTTACTCTGAACTATATACTCTTGATCGCGTTGTTTACAAACTTGACCAGGAAGAAAAAACTAGGCTCGTTGTATCTCTTTTTCTCCCCATTATAGACAATTGCAGTGACATTTATATTTGCGCCCCTCAAGGCTCATTTCAAAAAGTCGAAACATTTTCAATATTCTTGTGAGCTTTGCAACTGGGCTCAGAAAATTTGACCATATTACTGGTGCTGTCCCACTTCTTAATTTGACATCTTGAGCTGAGAGCCATATACCTGCGGTCGGTGGCCCGACATGAACCTTGTTGCACAACTTGGGCCAGCAAGGAGAACAATGTCCCATAATCGTAACACAACTCCGCTCTGCATTCAACGGAAACATCTTGGGTTACATGGACATTGGGTTACATAGACCTGCAGTTCGTCGAAAAGTTGGTTTTGTCACGCTGTTACACAAAGTTATCCAGCACCAATCACCTCCGTACAATGTTGATGAACTTATATTTGCATCTCACTCTCATTCCACTCGGTCTTCCCAGTTGCCACTGACCTACTCGCATGAAACAGCAACATTTGAGAAGAGCCCTCTCTATCAAGCTCTTCTTTTGCATAGATCCCTCCCGACTGAATGTCATGCTCACACCATGGCCTTCCTTTGTATAAAAGGTCTGCTGAGTTGCATTTGCGTCCATTCCATCTATTGCCAACCTAAATTCAATGATTATTTTCAATTCAATTCAAAAAAATATAATATTTTTCAATTCAATATTGATTTGTGTCAGTGTCATATCGTTTACGTTTTGCCGCTTATAGCTTATTGTCTTGATATTTAGTGTGTTTTTCGTCTTTTTTCTCTTTTTCTCTTTCTGCCCTTCTTCGTTAATCAAGTTGCCTGCAAGAGTAGCTGTGTGCTAAAGGCCACTTTTTTTCTTGTGAAATAATGAATTCTTGATTTTTTTTTTTTTTTTTTTTTTTTGAACAGCACTGGTCACTTTTTTAACTTGCGTCTCAAAACGACCATTTGTTTTTAGTTTTCTATCTGTCTTCATCAGTCGATGAATCGTGCACAAACGGCTGCATGAGAGGCAGGCGAATCGTTTCTCATTCTCATATAATGTTGAAGATGGAAAAACAGCATCTGGCAGCGCAATTGTATTCAAAATATAACTTTGATTTTTTTCAGATGCGATCGGAAGAATCTACAAATGCCGCGCAGATCATCATACATCCGAGTTCTGGCAAGCGCCTCCGGTAGCTCCTTCCGTGTTATCGATTTTCAAGTTCGGTTGAACAAAAATGAAAGTTCGATTCCACCTCTGCAACACGCGGAAACAAGACACATACAAAAGAGCTCGCCGGACGCACGGTTTACAACTGCCATGGCATCCACTTCAAATATTTGGCTGGGCAATTGTGATAACTCTGACATCATGCTCACTAGGGTGTCTTGTGCCTGCACTGAGGGACCCGTTTCGGACGAATATGTGGATTTACCTTGGTTTCATTCTGATCATTCATTCATTGCTGAATATCGCAACAGTGTTTCTTGACCCGGCGGATCCAAATGTCCGAAAATCGAAAGGCATGGGACAAACTTCAGGGGATCATGACAGAGACAGAGCCAGAAGAGCTAAGGTCATTGAAGGTGGTCATTGTTATTTGTGTGACGTCGATATTTCAGGACCAAAAACAAAACATTGCGGACAATGTAACAAGTAAGTTAATGTTTCCAATTTGAAATTTCGCATTTCCCAAAATGAAGTGGAAAAAGTGCGTGCAAACATGAGAAAAATGTAAAATGAATGCAAATGTATTTTGAATCCTGTTTGGGAAAAGGGAATAACTTCACTTTTTACCTGGATCTGAGTTCGATATCAACCATGATCTCTGTTCTTCCCAGTTACGCTTCACGTAAAAAAACGCATTTGTACTGACTCCAAAAATGGATCTGTACAGTATATGAAAAACATTTTTTTTTTAGAAAAAGGGCTCAAATCCAGGAATTATGCCGCTGTTGCCATGGAAAATTATGAAAACATTAAAATGGAATTCTGCACTTTTCCCCAAAAATGATTCATGTGGAGTTGAGTTCCATTTACACAGGTGAAATGCGTGTCAAGGAGACAATGCATCTGCAGACTTTGAGGGTTTTTGCCTCTGCTTTCGTCTTTAGAGTGAGTTCAGCAATCATATGCTCAACAATTTGGGGGCCAGGTAACTATAGTTAATCAGTTCTAACGGCATATCTATCAGTATCGTCTGAAGACAAAAGGCTTTCTCAGCTGGTTGATCTGATTTTCTAAGAGGGATTTCAAAGGAGGAAGATTCTCATGTTGCATCAGCTCATTCCACGAGATTTCCTCGTGGTATACCACGTAATTTTAAATCCGGCACAAATTATGCCGTGGCGTACCAACTTTCCGGCATAAAGTTTCAGAAATAAGGTCAGTTTCTGACTTCGGAGTATGATCTTCATTTTTGAGCCAAGGAAATTACCTGAAACAATGATGGAATCTCAATTTGGTTTAAAAGGGTGTTTTGAGAACTTAATTAACAAATAACGAGAATTTCGCGATTCATGGATTGTGTATTGCATAATCCTCACCTGATCCTTAAATCTACCCAGAATTATTCCGGAAATTCCGAAACAAATCAAATCTACGCTGAACGCCCCAATTCATTCTCATGCATTTTTTCGAAATGATCGTCTTGTGATTTAACATCACACCGATTTTAATGTTGGTATGGGCTCGTATAGGCTTGTGCTCGTTGACATCATCACAAGAACCCCTGGTGGGAACTGGAAATATACGTGGCGCCCTTTCTATGACAAACGCAACAGCAAACACTGACGGTATTGCCCTAAATATTTGCTCGTGTTATTTAACTACAGCCACTCACTAACAGCGGAGAGATCATGACGGGGGTAACGCTAACTCCGAGCTGCGAGGTAAATTTTTTCCATTGGAGCAGATGGCAAAAATTTACCTCGCAGCTCGGAGTTGTCGTTGCCCCCGTCATGATCTCTCCACCGTAAGGGCGCCGCTGAACACACAATGCCGCAGCACAACAAGTCTTCGCCACTCACAATTATTCGTGTTCTGGCCAAGACTTTCATTTCAACGGAAAACTTCCACTTTCACCGAGCCTTATGGTTGGTTCGCTCATTTCCCCTTAACGCTTGAACATAAAACGGAATACTCGATTCTTCGGGTGAGAAAATACAAACAATTTCATACGTCGCTTGGTTTGAGTTTGAGTCAGTTGACGTCGGTTGGACAACTTCAGAGGTCGAACTGATCAAAGTTTTGCCAGAAATGATGATTTGATTGCGAGAAAATCTTGCAGTCGGGCTATTCTGGGAGCGTCACCGAACTTTGTCGGAAAAATAAAAGTGTCTCTTAAGGTGACCGGCCAATGGAATTCTCGGAGGGAATTCTTTCGGTTAAAATTGGGAGCTCCTTCGTGGTGTCAGGTTGCTGATTCACTTGCGCCTTATCGTTGAAAAGTTGAAAGCCCAATATATCCCAAAGAGTTTTGTGGAAAAGCTTTGAACAGTGAGTGCGGAAGTGGCAGTTATTTGGAGACAAACATTCAATGTTATTGGTCATGGCATGGCCTTATACCTCAGGTATGCCTGGTAAATCCTGGTAAAGCCTCTGAAAAAAAATCCTGGAAAAATGGGAAGATTTAGAACCTCCAATAAACATTTCCAAAGAATTTATGCAATACCGCGGCAGACAACTGACGCAAAAAGAAAGAAAGCCACGGAATTTTCACGGGCTCTTAAAAGGTTCGCTGCGACCTTCTTGCCGTTTGTTGTGTGGAAATAAAACACTTACGGCGGGGACACAATGTTGAGGTATAACGCTATATCGGACAAAACGCCATATCTGGGTCGTGCCTTCCCACTCGCGAGTGGGAAGGCACGACCCAGATATAGCGTTTTGTCCGATATAGCGTAATACCTCAACATCGTGTCCCCGCCGTTATTCATAAAAGCACCACAGCTGGGAATAAGTGTGACACAGGATTGCCATGTTATGTCGCGCGCGCAGGTATACTTGGATAGCCGTCGACGAAAATTAATTCATTCCCAAAACCTTTCTTTGTTTGATTTGAAAATGTGTCACATATCAATAATTCTGAGATGAATCTCTGCCTCCTTTCTTTTATCCATTTTTGGAAGGCATGCATGCTATCGTCATCAGCCCTATTGCAGCAATTGAGGATTGAAGAAAGACACATCATGCAATCGGGCACCTTCAACAAATTCCACAGGAAATAATTGAACTTGAGCATTTGTAGGAATATATCTTTCTTATTTGTCGTTATTTCCAGGTGCGTCGAAACGTTCGACCATCACTGTGACTGGTTAAATCAGTGCATCGGAGCAAGGAATTATCGATATTTTTGTGGCTGTGTTCTGACAGCCTTGCTCTTCAACCTCTCAATCTTTCTGTTGGCAGTGATCGAACTCGTATTCTACTCCTCTTACACGCACCAGTTGCACGCATTTGATAACCTCACACGAACCGTTAACCCTTCTCTCCATGCATCAAGTTCAACTCCGAATGCGGAAGAAATTGATGTTAGAGATGGCGAGTTTTCAACACATAGGGATATGTTGCTAGATCCTGAAACGAACGATCAGCCTGATGCTTTCGCGATTGCATCAACTCCTGAAGCGCAAGGCTTCACAACCCAAATTCCAACTGAAAATGGGAACAAGACAATCCGTGAATCAACCAAAAGCATGGCCAGTGTAAACGGACAATTTTACCTTTTGGGGGTATTCATTGGTTCGCAAGGATTTCTGGTTGTGTCTGCAATCGCGATATTTCTTTCGTCATCGACCACGCTATTGCTTTTATACCTCTGCTGCTTTCACATATTTTTATACATTTTCAACATGACAACCTACGAATACATCACGAATAATGGAATAACTGACAACAGCGCAACGTCAAAACTGATAGCTGCCACCAGGTTTGCACTTGATGTGGAAAAGGAACGGGTAACAGGAAACAGGAGTAATGGCACGACAACAGTGCTACCATTTGAGGACATCAAACCTCTGCACACCATGTCACACCCACAAATTTCCACATTTGACGAACAGCAACGAAAATATCGTTTTCTAGTCAATGCGATCAATAGATCCGACATTGATAAAACAGAATGTGTCTCAAAACTTGGAACTGGCGAACGGTGGTGCTCAAATTTTATCACATCTGGCACTCCGCAAAGCAACATGATGCGTGGAACTTCTAATTTTAGCAATCGTCAGTTCCGCCGCAGCTCTGTCACGCAAAACTCCAATTCTAAAACCTTGGTGACACAAGGTTCGACAGAAATAAAAGATAAAGTGATGAAGCAGTTCAGTGTTTGTGATACTGCAAGTGGTGAAAAATCCGACAAATTAACAGTTTCTGCAGTGCAACAAATAATTAATATTGATGGAAATGAAATAAGGGGTGCCACAACCTTAGTTGGGCGACAGAAGAGAAAGTTACTTCTGCCCCCACCATCCTGGCTCTGCGAAGCGATGCAGCACTTTACAAAACTCAAGCCCCGCACAACTTTGCTCGTTAGCAGAGTACGTCCAGCAACACCCTCTAACAGGTTAAGACATGAGGTGGACTCCAACCACGTGGTGAAATCTTTCGTCCCTCCAGTTGATGCTGACTCCAGAAATGGTCAATCAGATGAGCCTTTGACTTCAACAGATCGATTGGAATCTCTCGCGTCAAGCAGCGACCGAGAAGCAAATGAACGCATCAAGATACCGAATGGCGAGGGATTCACTGCACATTGGACATCTCCGGAGTCGTTTGGTTTGAAAAGTGGACAAGGAGATCATCACACTGCTCAACTACCCAAGATTGATGCGTTTCCTGGCAAAGCAGCTCTTGACCTGGTTCTTCTGGATGGTTCGTTTGCTGTGGTGGAAAAGCTCGCGGAACAATGTTCGCCGTCAAAATTGCAATCAACATCGTCAAAAACTGTGAAATTAAAAAACCGAGGGACACAGAATTGCGGTAGGCAACTGCACACAGACGGTACCACTGCGTCTGTTTCAATGTAAGGAAAGGCAAGACTCGATAATGTTCACTCAGGAACTGAAACGGAAACCTATTAGTGAGCTCAACTGAAGGGCTCAAGAACGAAACCAGAAAAAATTCAGTTTTATAGTGTTGAAAAAACTGAATGATTGTACGGCGATAGTAGCGGATTGTACCGTCAAAATGTTCGATTGTGCCATCCCGCGGGTGAAAATAAACCAAAATATTGTGGCGAGTGAATTTCACGCCAAGGTTTCCTGAGATCTCGGTCGTCCTGCATCACAGGAGTCAAAATTGGGCCAGAACGATTGTAGCGCGATTGCACCGGATTGTACCAACGAAATTTTCGGATCTACTATCCTCGGGGTGAAAATAACCGGTACAACCCGGTTCTTTCGCAGTGCAATCATTCTGCTGGCCATATTTCAACTTTCAGTAACGTAGGAGTCCCGAGATCTCAAAAAACCCCAGCGTGAAGTTGGCTCGCCACCATATTTTGTGTTTATTTTCATCCCGTGGTACCATTGAAAATTTTGACATTCTGGCCATATTTCAACTTTCTGTGACGCAGGAGTCCCGAGATCTCAAAAAACCCCAGCGTGAAGTTGGCTCGCCACCATATTTTGTGTTTATTTTCATCCCGTGGTACCATTGAAAATTTTGACATTCTGGCCATATTTCAACTTTCTGTGACGCAGGAGTCCCGAGATCTCAAAAAACCCCAGCGTGAAGTTGGCTCGCCACCATATTTTGTGTTTATTTTCATCCCGTGGTACCATTGAAAATTTGGACATTCTGGCCATATTTCAACTTTCTGTGACGTAGGAGTCCCGAGATCTCAAAAAACCCCAGCGTGAAGTTGGCTCGCCACCATATTTTGTGTTTATTTTCATCCCATGGTACCATTGAAAATTTTGACATTCTGGCCATATTTCAACTTTCTGTGGCGCAGGAGTCCCGAGATCTCAAAAACCTGAGCGTTAAGTTGGTTCGCCACGTTGGGGTTATTTTGTACCTCCGGGGTAGTACAATCGAAAACTTCAACGGTACGATCCGGTACAATCGCGGTACAATATTCTGGCCATATTTCAACTTTCTGTGACGTAGGAGTCCTGAGATCTCAAAAACCCCAGCGTGAAGTTGGCTCGCCACCATATTTTGTGTTTATTTTCATCCCGTGGTACCATTGAAAATTTTGACATTCTGGCCATATTTCAACTTTCTGTGGCGCAGGAGTCCCGAGATCTCAAAAACCTGAGCGTTAAGTTGGTTCGCCACGTTGGGGTTATTTTGTACCTCCGGGGTAGTACAATCGAAAACTCCAACGGTACGATCCGGTACAATCGCGGTACAATATTCTGGCCATACTTCGGCTTTCTGTGACGCAGGAGTCCCGAGATCTCAAAAAAAACCGAGCGTGAAGTTGGCTCGCCACTATATTTTGTTGTTATTTTCAACCACGAGGTCGGGAGTGGTACAATCGAAGAACATTTCTCGGTATTATCCGGCAGTATCGCGGCGCAATCATTCTGGCCATATTTCGACTTTTTTACGCAGGAATCCCGAAATCTCAGAAAACCCTAACTTGAAGTTGGCTCGCCACTATATTTTGGGGTTATTTTCACCTCGGGGTTGTACAATCGAAAATTTCGGCGGTACATCTTGTACTGTCGACGCGGTACAAATATTCTGCACACATTTCGACTTTCTGTGACGCAGGAGCCCCGAGATCTCAAAAACCCCTAACGTGAAGTTGGCTCGCCACTATAGTTTGGGGTTATTTGCACCCCCCCCCCCCCGGGGGTAGTACAATCGAAAATTTCGTCGGTATAATCCGGTACGCTCGTGGCACAATCATTCTGGCCATATTTCGGCTTTCTGTGATGCAGGAGTCCCGCGATCTCAAAAACCCGAGCGTTAAGTTGGCTCGCCACTGTATACAAGGGTTATTTGCACCCCCGGGGTTGTTGAGTTGCTTCTGACGGCGCAGGTAGGTACTTGCTTTGATAGTTTTTTTGCTGCTGATTCTTTTTTTGATATGGGCGCCGATGTTAGAGACAATTTCTGTACGTCTTATGTTTCGATTAAAATGAGAAAGAAACAGCCAATTTCTCCAAAATGCGTCAAGCTGAGTGTTGAGTCAAGTTAAACATTCAGTCTTGGATTATGCCGTACACTCCAATTTACTGTGAACAGAAGCCTTACGGTGACAAGCAGTTCGCAATCAGCACAAGAGGTTAGATCAGGTTAGATTAGATGAGGTTTGGTTGGGTTCACATGAAACCTAACCAAATTAGGTTGGTTTCC
>JASGXE010006750.1:0-18589 GCA_030068105.1 Sinentomon sp. SZTP_YWyxl | reverse complement strand
ACTGGCGAGCCGAGGTGACGGACCTACGCTCTCGCCAGTTAAGGGCGACCTGGCCCTGCTGACGGAGGAAAGTGAAGATTCCCTGGGGCCCGAATCCCCTAGGCTGTGGTGGGATTGCGTCGACTGGCCTGACGGTCCCTGTCCCGAAGCGGCTTAAGGGAGGAAACCCCCAAGGTAGGTCTTCATCGTGGGAGGTTGCAGGGAAGGGTCGGGATAGCCCGCAATGACGCACATAGGCAGGGAGGGGGGCTAGGTAGCCTAGGGCACTTCCAGGGTATCGCTTGATTCTCAAGCGCTGGGAAAGTCTCATCCACGATCATGAGGATGAGTCACCTTTGCCCGGTTGCTATCCAGCTTCATCAACAATCATGGGGATGAGTCATTCTCTCCCTGGAAAGTTTCCTTCACCCTTTTTTCGTAATTATGGCGCCATTGGGAAAGGGCCACGCCCCTTTTTGCCGGGCCCCCGAGCCCATTAAATACTCTGCTGAAAAAAGCACAAAGATGGCGATGCTTGCGGATGCCAAGGAAGAGCGAAACGTGCCGGAAGCAATTTTCGCTTCCATTGCCGAATTTAAACAAGGTTTAAAATCTTCCAAAAGATGGCAGCACGTGCAATTTAGTGGCTTCCAATCCATGTTTCCGGTCTGATTTCGAAATGCCACAAAGCCTAAAAGGGTCAAGCAAATAATAAAATGTTGCTGGCTGCGAAAAGTTTCAGAATTGTGAGAGTTCCCGATTGCACGTCTTCTCGTACGTCACCGTCAGCCGAACAGATCGGTGGAAATCATGTTCAAGCTTCCACGATCTGCCACTGAAAAGATTAATGGGCGGTTTCTTCACCAATCCCTGCTGCCTGTGGATATCAATGTCATTTTTGAAAGAGCCAAAGCTCGGCTCCAACAAATGTGGAAAGACGATTCCCCGGATGCAGGTAATGGGGTGTGGCCCAGGAAAGCAACGGAGATGGCATTAAGGTGGGTGCAACTCTGGAATTCAGTTCTTTAGTCGAGATATTGCCACATCGGGGCAAAGTCTGGGCGAAATCTTCTGAAAATTGAACTTTTCCTGAAAAAAATTCCTTGCTCATCTTCAAGGAATTGGACGCTTCCACAGCAACCGATCACTGCCAAACGAGCTGAAATACCGACTGTTTTGTCTTATTTTGGGAACGCTTTTAAAGCTTGATGCTCAGTGCATACCAGTGACTGGTGAGTGAAGAAGACCGTCCATCAAGAGCAATTGGATTTTCACCGTCAGCGGGTCCTTGGAGAGCTGACAAAATTCACAGAAATGGTGGAAGAACATGGCGCATGCATCCCATAGCTGGCCCAAATATAGAGACAGGTAGGTAGGCCTGTAGACCAATATCAACGCAGGCAGAAATGCGTTCAAATCCCGGTGCATACGAGCGTGAATCTGAAAATTGAGATTTGATTATGAGCATGCGTGTCTTTCTGAATAAATCTCAACGCTGATCTCCTCTGCGTTGCGTTTCCTGTTTATTTTGCGTCATGCACCAGCTGCAGGGTTTTCTGCATTTTTCCGTAGAATCTGATCCGATTAGCCCTCGCACAATCTTGCATCGCTGCCAACGCGACAGTTGTTCATCATCCGGACGAGAACAAAACTCATCCCCAGATGAGAATAAACTCATCCAGACGAGAATAAACTCCTCCGGGCGAGAATAAACTCATTCAGACGAGAATAAACTCATCCGGACGAGAATAAACTCATCCCGACGAGAATAAACTCATCCGGACGAGAATAAACTCATCCAGACGAGAATAAACTCATTCGGACGAGAATAAACTCTGCCCGAACGAGAATAAATTCTTCCGGACGAGAATAAACTCATCCAGACGAGAATAAACTCAACCAGACGAGAATAAACTCCTCCGGGCGAGAATAAACTCATTCAGACGAGAATAAACTCCTCCGGACGAGAATAAACTCATTCAGACGAGAATAAACTCATTCGGACGAGAATAAACTCTGCCCGAACGAGAATAAATTCTTCCGGACGAGAATAAACTCATCCAGACGAGAATAAACTCATCCGGACGAGAATAAACTCATCCAGACGAGAATAAACTCCTCCGGGCGAGAATAAACTCATTCAGACGAGAATAAACTCATCCGGACGAGAATAAACTCATCCAGACGAGAATAAACTCATTCGGACGAGAATAAACTCTGCCCGAACGAGAATAAATTTTTCCGGACGAGAATAAACTCATCCAGACGAGAATAAACTCATCCAGACGAGAATAAACTCCTCCGGACGAGAATAAACTCATCCAGACGAGAATAAACTCCTCCGGACGAGAATAAACTCATCCAGACGAGAATAAACTCATCCAGACGAGAATAAACTCATCCGGACGAGAATAAACTCATCCAGACGAGAATAAACTCCTCCGGTCGAGAATAAACTCATTCAGACGAGAATAAACTCATCCGGACGAGAATAAACTCATCCAGACGAGAATAAACTCATTCGGACGAGAATAAACTCTGCCCGAACGAGAATAAATTCGTCCGGACGAGAATAAACTCCTCCGGACGAGAATAAACTCATCCAGACGAGAATAAACTCCTCCGGGCGAGAATAAACTTATTCAGACGAGAATAAACTCCTCCCGACGAGAATAAACTCATTCAGACGAGAATAAACTCATTCGGACGAGAATAAACTCTGCCCGAACGAGAATAAATTCTTCCGGACGAGAATAAACTCATCCAGACGAGAATAAACTCATCCAGACGAGAATAAACTCCTCCGGACGAGAATAAACTCATCCAGACGAGAATGAACTCATCCGGACGAGAATAAACTCATCCGGACGAGAATAAAGGTCGTCCGACCAAGAATAAATTCCGTCCGAACGAGAATAAATTCTTCCGGACGAGAATAAACTCATCCGCACGAAAAAAGTCGAAATTTTACCGCGAGCTTTCTACGCTTCTGCACTTTTCGCAGTTCTATTTTTGCTTTATTCCACCGGTCTTGGCTCATCCGATCGCACCACATGGTACCTAGGCCTACATCACTCGACTAGAAATGAATCGATCGTTTTCAAAAGGAAACTAGTCCATTTGACCTTTCGTCATTATCTGTAACACAGTCTTGCTGTCTGGACCCACACACACATCACTCCAAGGCATCAAAAGTGACCAGAAAGACACACCCACAAAAAGGACAACTTTGATTATGCCTGCAAAAAATTTGAAAATACTCCACGCGTTTTTCTGAGAAACGCATTTTTGGACAAGTTACCTTTTGAAGACGATCGATTCAATTCTGGCCAAAAAGACCCCCTCCCCAAGTCTTCACGTCGGAAACACAACCAAAAACGGAAGCTGTCTTCGTTCAAAATTTTGACGAACTTCCAACTGTTGCGTGTTCTGCGAAATGGAAAGGATACACCTACTCGGTTCAAGGAGAGATTACTGACGTCAAGAATAGCAGTCACAAATCTCTGACGTTCGGAAATTCCGATTGATTACAACAATAACAATCCCGCCAAATTTATAGACTTACTGAGTCACTGAGGAGAAAGTCGCCAGCGTGACGAGGTTTGAATTTATGTATTTAGGTATGACTTTCGGCGCAGAAAGGCTTCGTCCGGGCAGATCTTGAGAAGGTAGTTTCACCCCCAAACACTGCAGAAAGGGCTGACGTCCGTTGACAGTTGAAAGAAGAAAAGTGGCCTAAATTTGGCTAAACGCGCACCAACGTCAAGCCGAGCAGAAAGACCAAAAAATGCAAGAAAAAATTAAAAAGCCCACTCAAAACATGTAGATAATTAAAACAAGGTTACTTGGATACAGAACGCTCATTCAATTGTGGTTTAAAACAGTTCCTTCCGTTTTAATTTCAATTCTTTTTTAATTAAGTAAAACATCTTTTTAAGTGCTCACTTATCAAATGGATAAAAACTGAGAAGTGAAGAAAAGAAAGAGAGAGAAGAGTAGGTATCTATGCAATGCATGAAACTGATTAAAAATGATGATTGCTGAAGAAGAAATTGAATTTTTAGATTTTTTATTTTTAAAATCTCTTTTGAAAAAAAAAACATCATTGGTGATCGGTTGATGGCAGAAAAATGTTCCTATTTGTGCAACAGAATGAAAAAAAGACATCACACCATAATATCTTCATTCTGCACGCATAAAATGTACTTTTCATTGGGTTATGTCGTTTACGTTTTTGGGGGGACACAATTGCATGGCAATAGGGAAGCATTTGCAGAAAAAGCTGTACTCTTCGCCGTGCAATTGTTTCCCCCCTTTCGACTCTTGCAGACGGTACAGGGTGTGCTTTTTCTCTGTCGTGCAATTGTGTACTCCTCAAAAGGGTTTCTTTTGCATTTTCGTTGCTATACGAATCGTTGCTATACGATACCGCCTGCATTATCATTATTTTTCTCATTCTGCAGCGGGTTGAGCAAATCATGGGGTTTAGTCGCTTTAAAGTCGTGCAGGGATATCAGGTCAGGTTAGGTTAGATTGGGTTAGATTCGGTCGAGGTTTTTTCAGTAAATGTTAATTTTATATCACAGAGAGAACCCTAACCTGACCCTACACATGCTATCCTAAAACAAGCTAACACCCATCGTATCCAAATCGCCTAACCTGTCTCAACCGACTACCTATCTTCCAGAGAAAAGGCACACCCTGTGCCGAATGCTGGACTGCAAAAGGGGGGACACAATTGCACGGCTAAGGGTACTGCTGTTCTCTGAAAATGTTTCCCTGCGATCATGAAATAATGTCCCCCCCCGTATAAATGACAACCTACTTTTCCCAGATCATCTTGTTCATGCACAGCCCAATTCCACCTTTCTTGTCAGAAAGCCTCATAGGACACGACCTGATCCACAGCCTCCAATAACCTTTTCGAAATCCACAGTCCACATCCCTTTTCCTGATCAGATTGGATTGGGGAGGATCTTTACCGACAAATATTCAAGAAATTCGACCGAGTGCTTTCTTTGCAGCCCTATCTGACTCTCGCTTAAGTTCTTCATCCTCAGGCAAGACATTGATTGACCTAATAACCCACAACCCACGGAATTGACAGCTAAAATGGAAAATTGAAACTACCCGGTTGGCTGCCGGACACAAATTAAGGATTTGGGCTTTGGGTATTCTCTGGGGGGATCAACAATTCCAGACTGGTGACTGTACTATATAAGCAAACAAACCGAACCAGACCTCCTTGTTTCGCGGCGGCGGAATTAATGTACTCATACATGTAAAAATTTCAACAGTTCAGATTTTGACAAAAATTCTATGCTGCAGAAATTAAAGATCATCCTTTGTAACCGAGGTCAAAATCTGACCCTCTAGAACGCTTTGTTGAAATCTGGCGCTTTAATTTCTACCGCCTGCATAAGAATAAGAAGAAAAAAAAGTTTCGGAGGCAACAGTAAAATGGGAAAAACACATGTGTGGGTACATTAATTTCGCGGCCACTATACAGACCTCATGACATTCTTCAGAAGTAAATGAGGGAGGACGCTGCGTGGCTCCCAGAAGAATTCAGACGTGGAATGCTCTGCGTACAGTATCAATGCGTTTTACTTCGAGAAGTTTTTTTACCCCCACAGAATACCAAGTACCTACCCAAAGATTTTTCTGATTTGCACCAGCTCCAGCTCCAGATACTGAGCATGGTCAGGTCAGGCAACAAATACAGTTATTTGAGGAAATAACCCAAAAGTAACAGAGAAATGAATTTCACACGAGAACGGAATGGTGTCGAAAGCAGTTCCACTGATTCACGACAGGGGTTGCACAGTGTTCTAAAATTGACTGAACGGGTGCACCACATTGAAAAAAAAAAAAAAATTTAGGAAAAGGAAAAAACAAACAATTCAGTTTGACACGACGCGTATTTACAAACCCCAGCCGACTTGAAAGATTCTTGACTTTCGACACATCTCATTCGGTGCTGCGGAGCGAGAACGTGGGGCAGTTCTGCTCATCAATAGGGTTCGGCATTCCGTTTCGAGTACTCTAGGTGTGGTACGCTAGGTGAGGCTCAAACCTAATCTCAAACCCGAACTAAGCTGTCCTAACCAAATCACACCTGATGTATTTAAAATGCATGCCGAGCCCTATTGCAATCTCGTCAGTCGAACAGGGTTTGTAAAAACGCTGACGGGATGTAGCATAACATATCCCACTGAAACATTCACTGTAGCCTGGGGTCATCCGGATTACCCGATCTGAAACGAAGAGGAAACATATTCGTGCAGAACAAATTCAAAATTCAAGTCAAAATTATCGTTTCAACAGATGAAATAAATGACTATCAAGAAAAGCATGTGTACAGCGGCGAGAAAATTAATTGTACCACATATGGTGTCTTTTCCATGTTGAATTTTCGGGGACATCTCGACGATCCCATCAGAATTGGTATTCCAGAAATGATTTGACGCATATTACCGTGCAACAAAATCCGATTTCTTGAATCTAAAATCAACACAACTCTCCAAGTTTTCTTTGATCCAAGTTTTCTTTGAAAGATCGAAAAACCGGCATGTATTTATGGCACAAGTAATTTTTCCGCTGCTGTACTAGCCTCTGCCTATTAATGTCAGACACAAATCTCGGTGAATGTAAAACGAACATACGAGGGCTGGTCAAGTTCTGCTTGCACTTGCCTAGTTAATGTTTTGTGATTTCACTGAAACTTGTTGCATTTTGATGCTTGTTGTTTTTTCGCCTTCCCCTTCAAAGCACTTTGCATTTCAAAAATGGGTGCTTTTTCTGTGGTAATTTTTCTGCGGCAGTCCAACGGTCAGAAAAATGTCAATTCTGCAAAACAATGCTCAGGGAAGCACCAGCCAAGAGACTGTTCAGGCAGCGATCGACAGCAATTTTTGTAATTCTGCAGCATCCTACCAATTTTCTTCACTTGGGACCTTTAGACTAATACCCCTTTTCCTTCCCTGAAGAGGCAACTCCAGGGAAGGAAGATTTCAAGTGATTCAGGAGCTGATATAAGCAGTGCAAAATGGTTTTCTGGTGAGGAACAGGAAGCATTACATTAAGGACTCCTGCAGCTCTTCCACCGATGGCAGAAAGGTGTAATTTTGCGAGGAGAGTACAATGATAATGAGTAATCACTGCAACAAAAATCAAGTGTGTAGCATTTCATTTTCTGAGCGAGTGCAATTGGAACTTGACCTTCCCTCGCAGGTTAAATTAACAGAGAAGTTCATGTGAACTTCATACGGTCAAACTCTTTTGAAAAAACATTCCAGTGTTGTGGATGGAGAACAATCAAAAGTGATAAAAATCATATTGTCCTACGTAACACAGCACGAGAAGAATTTCGCGTTTTAATTGCCATTTTCAGATGCACCCCGGGGAAAGGCTGTTCCGTCAGGTTGTGAGACCATTTGACCGCATTTTTGATGAGTTTTTGTGCCATGAAAGTCCAGTTTTAGCGTACATACTCTTTGAACACTGTTTAAAATGAAAAGCAACGAAGGGCTGAAAGGTGCCAGATTTTGACCTCAGTTATTAAAGAGGATCTATAATTTTTGCAGCTTTTGCCAAAATTTGAAGCTGCAAATTTTACAAGAACGGGAAAGGTAATTTCGTTGCCACTACAGGGTGGCCCAAAAAAAAGGTAAGTGAATTTGTTTCCGTGTCTGTTTCGGTTCTGGGACGTGTTTTTGGTGAAAAACAGGATTGAAGTGGTTCAGCAGCTTCTCCTTCATCCTTCCAAGTTCCAAATTTGTGGTCTATTTCGAAAAGAAGACTAAAACTCTTTAATTACAGCTTCAACTGAACTCCTCTGGTCCAACCAAAACGGTGATTGAACTGCTCTCCGTTGCTGTTTTGGTTCTGCTTGGCGTTTTGGGCCACAAAGATGACTGAAATGGGCAAACATGATTTTATTCACCCTCCTCTGTCACATCTTGGATGCTGTTTCGGAAAGAGATCCCGACACCCCAAACAAAACAGCCCCAACCCGACCCCAAAAGAGAAAGGACTTTTCTTGATAGCGGACACCACAAATGTGCCAAAAAACCGTGGTCTTGAAAGGATAACCTGCCGGGAGTGATGGGTGACCCTGCAGACTCATAAAAAGCATCAATGAAACGAAAAAACTCCAAGGACGATTCCCCAAAAACAGGCCAAATAGCAAATATGAAATTTCACTTACCTTTTTTTTGGGCCACCCTGTATATCAGTCAGTAATCGATCATGTTCAAAAAGGAGGGGTGATTCCACAATACCAACGGCATAATTCTGGCACATTACCTCCAGTTCATGTCCCACCAAATTTTGTATGTTCTTTTTTTTCGTTTTTTTTTTTTTTTTTTTTTTTTTGAAGTAAAGATCTGTGGATAGTCTATTTCCCTTGATTTTCTGAATTCGCTAACTATCATGGGAAAATTATCATAGTTCGCCGCTGCAATTTATAAAATAATCGGTGAATGCTGAAAATTAAACTGTACTTTTTCAAGACAATAACACCCAAATAAGGTACGGAACAAGGCAGAAGCAGCGCGAAGCAGATCAATTTTTTGTTTATCCAAAATCATGCTGAGAAAAAAATAAACAGCTAGCCGCTTGACTCAAAATTTAATTTGAAAGATAGCTCATGTCTGATCAAAGAATTTGCAGGCATCATTCAATCACACCCACCAAACTGGAATAATGATAATGCAGAGATAAAAACACAGTGAAACAAGTTCCATTGGCCCAATGCACACAATAAAGTTTGGTCACATTCAATCATCAAGAGAGGTAGATTTAGAATCCAAGCTAAACATTTTACACGATGTAAAAACGTTCAAGAGAAAAGAAAGGGAAGAAAAGAGTCGGAAAGGAAGCGAGAGACAATGAATTATGAAAAGAAGATAAATGTGCACAAATCATTAAATAAAATCGGTAAGTGTGACTGCAGAATGGTGGAAAACATGCCAACACCACAGGGGGTAGGATAGGTTTTGCAAAGATGCAAATGAAACAAAATGGGATGGGAACTCAATGCGGAAGGTAGAAATCGGAAAAAGCAACTGCCAAAATGCTCACATGGATGAAGTTGCCAGATGTTTATTTATCACGTAAAACAATGAGAAAATTCCTTTGGAAAAAAATGGAACCACCAGGATTCGAACTCACGACCCAGAGACTTCATCTCAATGCACAAACTATGACGATGAAAGCCACAATACAGGGTTGGAGTTGTTCATTTTTGCCTCACACACCAAGATTGATGAAAACATTCCGGAAAATATTGGTTCATGGCATCTGGAAACCTTCCGATTCCTGGGACCTGGAAACTTTTGGCTCCTGGGATCACAAAATTTTGGTTCTTGGGATCCGGAACTTTTGGTTCTTTGGATGTGCACACCTTTGGTTCCTGGAATCTGGAAATTTTGGTTCTTGGAATCCGGAAACATTTGGTTCCTGGGAGCCGGAAACCGTTGGGTATTGGAATCTGGAAAGTGGAAACCTTTGGTTAATTTTTGTTCACTCAAATTTCGAACTCTGATGGATTGTGCCCAAACACACCTGTGTCCACTTTTGATATTTGATGCGCAAGCATTTAAATTGTGCTCTAAAAGACATGCTCAGAAAAAAAGGATAAAAAAACATTCAAACAACAACTCAGTCATCATTTTTCTCGCACAATATGCAACCCAAACTCTGGCCACCTTGGAAATAGTTGATGGTGGCCAGTGCCCCTCTGTTGCCACCACCACCCGGAGGAATTCAACAATTTTCCAGTGGAACAGGCTCCAAGAAATTTTAAAATATTTTAGGGATAGCAGTTACTGCCTTCGCATAAGTCCAGTTGGAATGGGTGATCATGTGGGGTTTGGCCCGTGAAGCATACCCCTCGATTTTGAAAGGGTTGTTGACCTGCAGGGAGGGCTCCTGCTACAGGGCTGAATTTTTGCAGCCCCAAGGAGCAGATCAATCTATCTTCGAAGCTTGCAGGACTGCATGGCCACATGAATGATCTTGCCTCAGAGCTGAATTAGCTCCGTTTATGGCCCTAAAAAAGAGAAGGCTTCAGTCCAGATTGCGAGAATGAAAACCCCCTTAGAGAGCCCCTGCCTCAGGTCTGGAGAGCCTCTCCCTGTGTTAAAGGATGAAGAAGCAGCATTCTGGGTCCCCATAAAGAGAGAGGATCAATCCAGTTCCCGATGATGTTTACTGATTTCATCCAGCAGAGGGTCCTTGCCTCAGGGCCCTCCGCTTTCCCCTTTTGGGCCATGTAAATAATCAACATTCCGAGACTTCTGAGAATGAAAAACTTAGGAAGAGCACATGCCTTAAGAGCTGAATTCACCCTCGCTTGGGCTTCTGAACTTGAAAAAACTCTATCAACCCTGTCAAGGGGTCCCACCCTCAGGAAAGAAATACCCACAATTTTTGTCCCTTTAAAGAGAGGGGATCGTAACGTACCTCACAAATTGAGGAGGGGCTGACGAAGTGTGATTTTTGCAAATCTTTCAGCACATCTTACAGAAGGAAAGAATGTTATGCTATGCTGAATAATAATAACCTGACAGTTTTATTAAAACTAATGTGATCTCAATTAACAAATTAACTTGTGTGATCTACGGAGAGAATGACAAAAAATTGTACTTTTTAAAAGGGTAATAAATTGGCCAACTCTTCATCAACTAAAACCGCAAAAATTGCACAACTAAGACCAGCAGCATAAGGGAAAACATCAACACAAATCCAACAGAAACAAAATGCACTTTGTACCGAATTTAAACAGGTATTAGAGAAAAGCAATTCAAAATTATCCACAAAAAAAATTTTTGGGGAAAAACCCTTTGGGTTAAAAAAATAAAGTAACGACCCTTTGGAAGATCTCCCTGCATGATGTCCCTTTTTGGGGTTCCCCCCCAAAAAAAACCCCAAAAAATTTTTTTTTTTAAATTTTCCCGGAAATTTCCCCCAAAACCCAAAAAAAAAACCCGGAATTTAAATTTGGAAAATTCCCCTTTGATTTTTTTGGGTTAAACCCCGGGAAAAAAAAAATTTTTTCCCAAAAAAAAAAAATTTAAACCCTTTGGGAAAACCCCCAAAATTTCCCAATTTTTGGGGGAAACCCCTAAGGGCCGGAAGGTTTCCCCCAAAACCCCAAATTTTTTTAAAAAAATTTTTTTTTTCCCTGGTTTTGGTTAAGGAAAAAACCCTTTAAATTCCCCAATGGGGGGAAAAAAACCCCCCCTTGGAAGGATTCCCCCCCATTGGGGGGCCCACCGCCCTAAGGAATTTGGAAATTTTGGGGGTTCCCTTGGGTTTAAAATTCCCAGTTTTCCCCCAAAAATCTTAAAACCCAATTTTTTTCACAGCACCTAACGACCTTGGAAGATCTCCCTGCATGATGTCCCATGATGTTTAGGAGGTTCACAGCACCTAACGACCTTTGGAAGATCTCCCTGCATGATGTCCCATGATGTTTAGGAGGTTCACAGCACCTAACGACCTTTGGAAGATCTCCCTGCATGATGTCCCATGATGTTTAGGAGGTTCACAGCACCTAACGACCTTTGGAAGATCTCCCTGCATGATGTCCCATGATGTTTAGGAGGTTCACAGCACCTAACGACCTTTGGAAGATCTCCCTGCATGATGTCCCATGATGTTTAGGAGGTTCACAGCACCTAACGACCTTTGGAAGATCTCCCTGCATGATGTCCCATGATGTTTAGGAGGTTCACAGCACCCTTGAAGTACAACGAAAATACGAGTAACTCCCAAAAAATTTGTTATCATTTTTTGGAGTTAGCTTGTTGGACAAACGAGTGTGTGACACACCCACCACATACACCACAAGACAAAACACATCTGGAGATCTTCAAATGACGAAAATAATCATAATTTGATAAAAAATTTGAATCTTACAGTTGAATCTTACAGTGGAATGGAGAAATCAGGAAATAGACGGTTCAAAATCAAGAAAATTCCAAAGGCAATTTTAATGGCAGTTGCCAAACGGTCACAAATCATTCATCCATTTTATGGGTCACGTGACCTCCTAAGGGTCAGATGAGGTTTGACCCCAACTGCAGAACAATCATCTTCCCCGACATTTACAAATGGACATTAGTCTGACCGCCATTTATGCTGTTGTACACTGCGTCATTGCATGAAGAGGATACAAAATCATGTCACTCGGATGTGATGCACCATACCAGAGCCAGCAATTGAGGCCTGAAGTCCCATCCTGCAGGACCGTGCTCAGCACACCACATCCGGGCGGTGTCCCAGCACCGTCACTATGGATGCATTGTAAATTAGTTGCAGAGGGCTGCTGACTGGTAACTAATGCCCAGTTTTTCCAACGCGGATCAAAATCTGATCCGAGATCAGGCCACTGATCTCGGATCAAGTCGAATTTGAGTTTTTTTTTTATCTGATCCGAGATCACGCCGTCGAAACTGATCCTGGATCAGTGGCTCATCTCGGATCAAAATTGTGTTTTTCCAAGGTGGCTCAAGTGCTGATCTCGGATCAGTTGGCTCTGATCCGAGATCAAATCTGATCCTCCATTTTTGGCAGATCAAGGGGGAGAAATGAATTTTCAGAATGGACAAAATTGGCATTTGCGAGTTGTGTTGTGCCAGTAGTTCGCAGAGTTGCGTTGTTTTTGAAAAAACTATAGGCATTTCCATTTGAAAGCAAACTGGGCATTCAGTCCGAACGGTTGCACTTGCGGTGATTTATTTTTTTTTTTGCATATTTTCCCCTCTTTTGACTCTGTTTTAAGCACAATGTTTTCAATTTTAATTTTTAATTTAATCGTATTTTTTGGTTTTCATTAATGGTTCCCATGATATTTAGTGTGAACATTGAACACAGTGTCTTTGTTGTCTTGTTCACAGATCGAAAAATGTTTTCTTTTTCTGAACCTTTCAAGTGAAGGAAATGAAGGGTCACTTGACTTGGGCGACCTTGCCGTCTCCCTGCAACAACACTGCAATTCACGTCCGCGAATTTGATCTCTCCCAGATGTCATGTGTTTGGAACTGTGAAGTGTGACCGAAAGAACAAGAACAAGATGCACGAAAAAGGCAAGAAAACTCTTTTCACTGCGCCAAACGTCTTTTTCAGCACTGTCGACACGAGACACGATAACTGCAACAACTAACAAGCTCAAAAATAATTTGTCAATCAACTCGCCAAAATCCACCCTTCCAAAAAACGGCCAAGTGATCACTCTTCAATTTTGGAATAATTTGCGTCTACCTGGGTTTGAGCCCGGAATCTGTGAGTCAGTAGTCCGACGCGATACCATTGCGCCAATTCCCCCTGTCGCTCGAAACTTTCAATATCTTCAGTTTATATTTTGCGCTGACACGCGCTTGAACATGGTCCCTGAAGGACAGGACACTCCAACATAAACGGTTTCCATGGCAACCAAAATGCGCATGTGAACTCCAATGCAGAGCCTGTCCCAACAGTGCTTCAGAAACTGATCCGAGATCAGAAATTCTCTCTGATCCGAGATCAGTGCCTCTGATCCGGAGATCAATTGATCTCGGATCAGATTGCTGAAAAAAACTCAACTCATTTTGATCTCGGATCAGAATCTGATCCGAGATCAATTGATCTCAGATCATCTCGACTTTGATCCGTGTTGGAAAAACTGGGCATAAGATACCAACATGCAAATCCCCAAATGTCCCCGACTGGGAGCATCAGAAATTCAACGTTTAATCAGAAATACAAGCTGATGGGAACTCTTGCCTAAGATCACACAAAACACTGCCGAAGCTTGCAATTATACCAGAGCCACAGGACAAGTGGCATTCAACTCAAAATTCAATTCTTCCTCCATGCACCACAGCTTTCCATTATTTCAAAAACCAAGAAAACTGCAAAGGGATGGCAAGATCTATTTGGAGCATTTTTTTGGGATACCCTGAACATCTTCAAAACAGGCAGACTTCTGACTGAATGGGCTCAGAGTTTGTAGTGTGTTCGCATTCCTGTGTTCTTTTGAGCACAAAATAACACTTTTCCATCAGAATTTAAAACAGGCATTTCGGGGAAAAACTGACTCTACCCATTTAATTGCATCGGGAAAGAATTAATGAATGCATTCACCGACTTGATGATTGCTTGCGTTGCATTTAGCCAAAGATAAAAGTGAAAATCATAACTAAACAAAAAGAAAGAAAGAAAGAAATCAATAAAGATGAAGCCATTTTGAAGAAGCCCGTAGAATGCAGCTGTAAAACAATACATATGTCGAGAGGGTGAACAGAATCACAATATTATGCAAGGATCACAACATAATGCTAACAAAGAGTGGAGTGCTAAGGCTAACGAATCTGCACCAATAGAGAGCCCTGAAATGAAAAAAACAAAAAAAGAAATTGATGCAATGCACAGCATACTTCCGCAACATATCCGGGATTGTCACACTTGGCCTCTCACTGACTAATCATCAGGGGGTGGGGTCACTCGGAGAACTGCCACAGTCACCACCTGCACGCCCATTTGGACCAAAGCTCGGCAGATTTGCACATAGATGCATTGGTCCTTCACAGCATGATGTTGAATTGTCAGTCAACCAGGACCAAATGCCAGCGAGCTACTTTTGTCGACTCCCCGTCAGCTTGGCAGCTCCACCTCACACGGAGAAGGAACATTGCATCCCCTTTGGAGGAGTGATCAATCCCCTCTCTCACTGCAATCTCACTGCATACACTTTGTTAAATTCTCAATTACCTCTGTTAGACATTTTTACCTATTTGGGCGTAACTTTTACAAGAAACCTTTGCTGGGGTTAACATGTTGATAATGTGGTGAAAAAAGCAAATTCTGCTTTATACAGGGTGTCCCGTAAATCAACCACCGAAATTTCAGAATAGATTCCCCAGGACCATACAAATCGAAATTAATCAGTGGAAAAAATTGATCCGACCCCTCATTACTGAGTTATGCCCCCACAAAACCCCCCAAAATGGACCATTTTGGGGAATTCATGGGGGAGGTAAGATTTCATCATAGAACTTTCAAATTTTCAGGACAGGTTCTATGAAACGAATAAAATAAAAAATGTTCAGTGACGAAAAACCGTCCGAGCCTCCAATTCCACGCAGTGCCCCACAAAAAATCCAAGAAAGCCCAATTTGGGGTTGTTTTGGGGAAACTGAGATATTGAGATTAGGGGTCCTCGCATAAAAACCATTTTTCGAAGGCAGATTCCCAAAGATACACGGAACAAAAAATGTTCAGTGGAAAAAAGTCCTACCACCCTTCATTTCCATGCAGTAGCCACTCAAAAACGGCAAAAAAGCTTCTCGTTCTTAGGGGGTTACGAATGTTACCATGGTAATATTGTGCGTTATCGTGATGATCAATGAATCAGTCAGTGGGAGGGAGGCTGTGTGAAAGAAGTCTTGATAAGACTTGACGGAAGCAAAATAATGACGCATTGCATCAAAAATTTGTTATGATCACGTAATTCAGACCAGCTCAGAGGATGGGATTTATGGGACAGTTCACTCATTCAAAGGTGGACACGATGTCTCCGCGTGAGGAGAAGCAGTCAAGTTGCCGAAAGTCAAAAATTGCTGGTATTTGGTCTGGTTGACTAACAGCTGTTATGTCAACAAATATATTGTAGGCATATTGAAGAAAGGTATTCTACCAAGTTGGTTCAGCTTCCATTGTGCAAAAAAATGGAATGTTTCTCAAACAAGTTAGATGTTTCCTGCATTTTGCAATCCAATTTTGTCCAAATTTTGCAACATAACGGGATCCTGAGGTCGCCATTGGAGGGGTGGAAACTTGGAGAACTTGAGATAGAACAAGAAACCTCACTCGACGATTTGTTCTCCATTTGAAGGCAGCGGAGCTGACGTTTCTTGGCTTCGTCAGCAATGGAGAGCGGGATGCCTCCGAAATGTCAGCTCCGCTGCCTTCAAATGGAGAACAAATCGTTGAGTGAGTCTTCTTGTTCTAATGGGATCCTATTGAACACAAGCAAAATGTGAGCCTTCTGGGCAAAGTTATCCAAGGAAGGGCACCAATGGTGCTTCCAGCATCTAAAATTGGGCCAATTTCCCACCTGCGTTCAAAAAAGTTACCTGATGTTAGGTCAATTAGAACTTCAGGTATAGCAGAAAACACTTTTTGTAGAGCCTGATTTCCGATTTTTCAGCCTTCTTTTGGTCTGCCTGCATTAGTTTTGTGCAGCTGATGCGTTTCCTGGCAGATGCAAACGCATCCATTGGCAGCTCAGAGTCAGCTTGTGTGTCATACAGCCATGCATCAAACGAAGGCACATGACTCACACACAATGCACAACCTAAAGGTCAACAATGCACAATGTGCACAGGACAAGAAAAGCCAGTGCAGGGGCATGCACCCCGTTCCTCACCCCCATAAAATGAACAACAGTGCAACTGTAACAGATGAGGATCAACAGGTGATAGCAGCTCTACCTCTGAGCAGTCAGTCGGTCGGTCCTGAGGGTGCGACGACAATTTTACCATCCCTCGGAACAGAACACAAATGCCATGTGGAATGCATTCACTGTGGAAATAGAAATGGCAACCTTGCCCGCTGGAGGTGCAGGATAGGACATCACTGACATATTTTGGATATTGAACCCAACTAATAATCCCTGATGAACTCCACTGGACAATTTAAGAGGCTAGCTGAAGCTCTTCCAACTGCTTGAAGTGTGATTTAGCGGGAGAGATCTTGCAGAGGACTGGAGTATCAGGGCCATTATAAAGGAACAAACAATTCCAAGAAGTATCATTCTTAACTCATCCCGAAATATGGAAAGAGGGTCCGCTATTCCTTAGCTTTCTGCTCAACGTAAAATGAAGCATTGCCTATAGCGTTTTTGGGGCTCTACACCCTCATTAAAAACAAACACATTGTTGCTTTGTGCTGGCAATCGTTTGAAACAAGTGTGAATGAACTGAAAACGCACCCACATGCCATGCAAAAGTGGCCAGAAAACAGAACAGAAGGAATTCGTTCATTCATTCATCCGTTAAACGACAAACAAAGCAAATGATAATGATCACTGTGACTAGTGTGCTCTGCAAACGTTAGGTTCATAATCCTATCACCTGATTAAAGTGCAGCTTATCTATCAATCGGGGTGATTCATAACACCAATCTGGCCAGATGGCAATGCGTATGCTTATCAATAAGCACGGACAATTCTGTGTTTCAGCGAAGAGTCGGATTGTCTCCCCCTCCAGACAACAGCATTTTGGATGCAATATGATAATAGCATTTGAGGTGTTCCCCAAATAATGCCTTCATTTCAGAGTTCACCCCATTTAAAGGGAAATGGTTGCAATGGCCAGATATTGGCCACTGAAGTATGGATGTTTTTGGGTAAGCGGTTAGAAATGGGCAAAAAGTGCTCAAAACTTGTATCATGAGCTCTGATCGATAAAACTGGTGCAGATTCCACTTCACTAGTCACTTGCTGCTGAGATCAAATCCAGGGTTCTGGGCCTAAACCAAATCCATCGCTAGATGAGCTGCAGCATTGAACAACCATGTGGCTGGTAACTTTTGAATCACCCTGTACACTGTTAAACATCACCAAATAAAATGCTAACTAATATCACAATGTCTTAAATTAAACAAATAAGATGCATATTATGATCTGTGCTGAAGCTGCGTCGTGTTGGTGTGTGGAGAGTGTTTGCGTAGACATGGACAGCACAGCGAACACACACAAACACAGGAAATAAGAGCAGCAGCGTGTTAAGCTAATCCCGTGTCGGTGTTGTTTTTTACGCTCAGACATTATCGCCTGCTTTCCTGTTGCCAATTATGCTGACCTGTAGACTCGGCTGTTGTAGAGAATTGGAACTCAAACCCAGGTCACCAGCCTCTAGGCAGTCGGTCTGAACAAAAGATAAACAAAAAGGAAGAGAAATTTCACATGACAGAGAATTTTTGCATTGGCAAAAAACTATTTGAAATTTAAGACTTTGTATAGACTACAAAAAATTTCTAAACACGTTTGTATCTCTTTATTCTGGGCAGCAGAGGAATCTGGTAACAATTTGTGCATGGTAGAGACGGTATGGTTAATGGCAACAACAAAAATAAACAAGAGAGCAGACCAGACAGATTAAATGCTTTCAAGATGTGAGTTCCATCATGGTTTTAATCAGTTTATTTCAGCAAAAATTGTGTCCATGCTTTTCAATTCCTGTTCTGCTGCATCTTCGCTTTTTTCATTTCTGGCCTACTACTTGATTTCAAATCCCTGAGAAATTGCTGGTGTAAAACGAGCCAAAAACACGTAAACGAGCCATGTAAACATGTAAAAAAACATGTAAACGAGCCACAAACAGACACAGACACCCAACGCCACTGACAGTTTACGATGCCACCGGCATCTTTTGGGTTGCAGTTATTTCAGGGATGTTTTCCTATCAAAAAAGATTTATTTGGATGTCAATATCACATCCCTTGCACTTTGTATTCTCTCATAAGGTTGCAAAACGTGTTGACAGTGTGAGAGATTGATGTTTTATCCAGATCTAGCATATGAAAGGGGCTTTCAAATGAGAGCAGAGCTTTCTGGATAGCT
>JASGXE010006749.1:0-18897 GCA_030068105.1 Sinentomon sp. SZTP_YWyxl | reverse complement strand
ATGAAGATGTCCAATGGCTGTCGCCCCTTTGCCCCTTGAAAGTATGCAATCGATCTACTCAGGTGCAATGCAAATCGCCAGTTTGCGTGTTCCCACTCAATTCTCGATGAGAACTTTTTCGCAACAGTGTTTAGATCGATATCTGCGTGGCGACTTCAAGGTCTGTGGGGCGACTTCACTTTGGCTTTTGACAAAACACGTTCTCGGTACAATTTTCAGGCGACAAACGCCCGACAAAGTTTCGCAACTTCTTTGTCGGGTGTTTGCCACGTAACCAAAAAAGAAAATCACTGGATCAGCAAAGGAAATACGAATATGAAAAGGGCTAAACAAGTATAAAATATTTAAAAATGGTCGTCACTGTGTCGTCGCTTGCCTCTGCGACCTTGTCCTCCCAGTGGGCCCTTGCCCCCGGCAATTGCTTCTGAGTGGCGAAAATTGTCGCTTGTCAAAAACAATTGACAGGGCCAAGATGGCGCCACTTCCACAGTTGAAACGAGTGTGAGATTATACATCATATGGATTGCGAAATTTTAAGACAATTGAGATTATTTGAAGAACAATTTACAAGAAAACTCAGCAGAAAATATTAATTCAAAATGAGCCGCCGGAACTGACAAGACAAAACGGGAATGTGTGGTGACATGAATGTGGCCTGTATGATTTGAACAGAGAAGAGAAGGAATAGGGAAGAACTAAAAGATAAAACATTGAAAAATAGACCCGGGAGAAGTTAAACTCCGTGATAAAAGTTCACATTGCTTTTTTTTTTTTTAATTGTCGCTTTCCTTTTTTCTCTCCCAACCTTGCAATGGTCCATTGATTGCGACCTGCTTTTTATCTAGGGATCATATGTGCATAATGAATTATTTTTTGATAGGTATGTTGTGGTGTCAGGATAGACTATCCTAACCAAACCTAACCTGACCTAACCCGTCCGGGTCGGTCCAGTGGTCCTGTCCGGCAGTCCTGTCCGGCTGTCCGGTTTTCAGGGACCGCCGACTTTAATAATTTTTCGTGTTTTGTGTTGTTTGAAGTAGACAATCAGGGGATTGTCAATTTTTAAAAAGGGGAAGTTTTTCACAAGTCAATTTTCGTACCTATATTTTCATTTCCTTTCCCACGTCTATTTTTAGAGATGTAATTTCATTGGTATTTCTCTTTCTCTGCATTCACACGACACACTTGCTTTGTTCAGCCTTTTTCGTCAAGACAATAATCCCACGAGACCGTAGGTCCCTGATCTTTATTCTCTTCTTTTTCTTAAACTTTTCTCCGTTTTCTCGATTGGTCTCAATCAAACAACTCAGTCTAAAATCCGAGACGCACTTGTTCGCAATGTAATCCGTTTCTCCGTCAATTCCGTCATTCCAAATGTGTAAATAAATACTTTTGATTTTGAGAACATCTTGGTCTGATTTGTTCGGGGGACGATCCAGGGGCACATGGGGCGGCGGGCACAACCGACTGAAGGATCATGCACCGAGAAGTGGGCCTAACCTCACGGTGAGCCTGGGGAGCTCTCGGGGGCCATGATATTAGGCTGGGATATATTGAAGACAGAATTATTGTAAAAATGGCCAAGAGTCACCAGCTGCAGAGCAAACTTGTTTCTCATTCCCTCTCACTTCTTTGTCTCCCATAAGGAAGCCATTTGGCTTCCGTGCCATTATCTTACATAGGCAGGCACATCAGTTAGGTAAAAAAAACACAATTGCTTCTCACAGAGTCATTAATTCCTAAAATTTTGCATACTCTACATTATTGTGAGGTTAGTTATCGAGGAGGTAGAGTGGAAGAAGGAAGCAGAGGATATGAAAGGGAGACAGGAAAGGGAAGAAGAGTAGGTATGAGGTGAGGATGATGTCAGTGGAACAAAAAAAAACAGGATGGAGAGAAGTTAGAGATAGAGAGGAGGAGACCTTGGTTACGGATGGAATGGTGTTTTGCAAAGGGAAGTGTGGTCGTGCATGCCATACCGGATACCGGAGCTGAAATGACAATGGTGAATCGGAAGTGGTTAGAGAAGTACCTACCTACCTACAAGATTGAAGAGAGTAGGGAAGGATATAATGTGGTAGCATTTGATGGGCGAGAAACGGAAGCAGTTAGTTTGGGTGTGCAGAGGTAAAGTTATTAGTTTTGGGAAAGAGATGGAAGGGAAATGTGTTGGCGTCAGATTTTTACTACATAATCAGGGCTCAATCAGAATGTTCATTTTATTTTATTTTTGCCCCATTTTATTGCAATAGTGTTTTTTATTTGTTGTTTTTTTTTTAATTATTTTTTGTTTCACACAGAGAACAACAGCAACAAGCATCAAAGCAGTATGCATGGAAATGAAAATGGCAGCAGATCAAACTTACAGTAGGTAGATGTTGCATATCATGCAGCACTCCCCGATCAACCATGAGAGGTGGATAAACGATTACCAGGACAAAATGCTGGACACCATAAAGTCGTTGGATGTGCTCCATTGCACAGAATACCTGTGCAGAATAATAATGTTCCCATGGCAGAACTAAAATAATTATTGTTAGAACCCCAGAAGAAATGATGAGGGAGTGTTGCAAGTGCAACCCAACCGTAAGTTTGAAAGAGAAAAGAGACAAAAAAAAGAATGATCAATCAAGTAATACAATCACGTAAAATATATCGATTTGTAGGCTCATGATGGGTATGTGCCTAACCATATGCAACAAGCTGGGTTTGCAGATTGTGCACCTATTTCCTCTGGTGGGCAAAAAAGAACACGCTACTGTGGCTGGTTAGCCATTGGCTAGATTTAGTGCCTCAGCAGCGCATATGCAGATGAGCTGCTGCTGGGTAGGGGAAGTTAATCTCTTCAATTTAATCGTATAATCTCTTCAATTTCATACCCACTCTGAAACTTTAAGTTGAGCAGTCTTTTCAAGCTCTCACTTGAATGCAGATTCTTGTGCTCCGGTGGTAGCATATTCCAAAACTTGTAGCACCTATTTGTCAGCGTGAGCTTACCAATATTTGTTTTGACTTTAGGGCAAAGGATATTTTTATTTTCAGAAAATCTTTATTTCTTTATTTTTCTTTATTTTAATTTAATTCCGTGGATCAGTTGAAGATGGAAAATCAAGGGCCCTCCAATCCATTGCCATTGGCAGAATGAAAATGAGCAGCAAAGATGAAAACATACGAGAAGAAGAGAGTCATGGAAAAAACCAGGAGTAGCACTCACCTCATGGGTAACTGTCTAATCTTGTGGCACTGATACTGTTTATGGGTATCTGAAAATCAGGGATATGCTTATGTCCATGAACCAAATCAAATGCTGACAATGAAAATCAAAGATAGATGGTGACGTAAATCGGTTCAATATGGAAATGTAAGTAAAGCGGTTTGGAAGGTGAAAACCTCGGCATGGATGCCATAGCTCTCAATATCTGCTTCTGCTTAATGCACAATGGTTCCAAGACAGTTGTCGCAGTGGTTCCCCAGACTTCAGTGGCATAACTGATCCCAGAATGAGCATGGGCCATGTAAATGGTTCTCAAAACTGACACATGCAGAAAGGATCTGGACATGGCAATCATGAACAAGGCTTGGTTAAGTGATTGAATCAATTTGTTTATTTGCAGCTTGAACGTCATCAATTCGTCAAGCCATTCTCCCAAGAATTTTATTTCACCAACGGGCTGTATGATATCAGAGTTGGTTTTAAGGCAGAAGTTAGTAATTGGTTCCCCATGGCGTCTAAAGATGCACAATTTAGTCTTATCCGGGTTAAGCTTCAAGCCGTTTTGTGAAAACCAATCATAAACAAGTGCAAAATCAGCTTGCATAAGGCGGTTTGCTTCAACTGGATAAACATCACATGAAAAAGGCTAGTATAGTCGGCATACATTACTAACTTAGAATGCATGGACAAATCAAAAAGATCATTCACAAATAGCAGGAACAAGAGAGGACCAAGAAGAGCCCTGAGGCACACCAAGGTTTATGGCCTTTTAAGATGAGTTGACTTCACTGACAGCACAGCACTGCAACCTATCCTGAAAATAGCTTCTGAAAAGGTTCAGGGATAGGCCACGAAAACCATAGTATGAGAGTTTTTTGCAAAAGAGCTCATGGTTTACTGTGTCAAAGGCCTTCGACAAGTCGAGTGAAACACCAACTGTGGTCATGCCACGATCTAGATTTTCAAAAATGTTATTGGTCACAGACAACAATGCATCCACAGTTGCAACAAATACAGGCTGGTTGAGTCTGCAAAACGGACAAAAAACACAACCGCACGCAATGACAAACTTCGGAAAACAAGATGGCAAAAGGAAGCACTTGCGGGGGAAAAATACTGACAAAAATTCCACAGATGGCGTAATCCAAGAAACAAATTCATCAACTGTCCACAGATGGCAGGAGCTTGTCGCTTTTGAGCGATGCGGCGGCCGAAAATTCAATTGCAGAGACGAAAAACGACCCAGCTAACAGCGAGTGAAAAAAAAGTGTAAACAAGTATGAAATGAGTACCTTCTAGAGAAGGTAACGTTTTGTCTTTTGTACTCAAGCAAAACTGTTTATATGGTGTGAATTTTTAGTCGCCTTCGGTGATGCTATCACTTTTAATTATCGTCTTGAAATCATGTGACTTATTCTTGAATGCTGACATTCGGCGGAGAAGAATCCGGTGGAAAATGACTTCGATGTAAAGGTCGGTACGAAAAGCTCAATTTCCAAATCAGGTAGAATTGTAATAGGTTCGTGGACTGACAATGAAGGAGAGAAAACATTGCAGCATTCGGTGAACGAAGTGCACTTTTTGTTGCAGTGGCCAATATTCCACTTTTGAATTGCATTTTATTTGAAAAAAAAAAATGATCTTTCGCGAGAGTTTCGGAGGCTTCTGTTTTCCTTCAAATTACCGATTTTCGTTGCCATGGAAACCATTCGATTTGTTTTCTCGAACTTTTGAAATTACAAAATATGGCCATATTCCGAAGAGATTCTTTTCACTTTCCAATGCAGTAACTCTGAACCAAAAAGTTAAAAACGCCAAATAAAAGACATAATAATATCGTGTGGGATGTGCCAGAAGTTAATAAGACGAATAAGAGTTAACGGAGGACACTGTGGCCCGCGGGGACGGAGCGTATGATACGGATTTGAATTTTTGTCAAAAACATTGTTTTGAAATAGGTACCTATGTATATCTAGCCATCTTCATCTCTCCAATTTTCTCTCAATCCCCTTCAATTATCATTTTATTACATTTCTTACTTGAAAGTCAGCCATTTTCAAGCCATCTAACCGGATGCGCATTTTGCGATTCTGTTTTCCCCCATCTGCCTTTTTTCGATGACAGTTTCAAACAACAGTTTTCCTCAAAACCACTTTTCGCATGAAATTTCCATTCCGGTCGAACATCTCTGGCAAATTTTGGTCCATGAAACGAATATCTCTGGCAATTTTTGGTCCACAAATTTAAAAATTTGCACACTAAGATTTTGTGTAAAAGATGAGTGACAGCGTCATATTTTTATATTTCTGGACCCTTGCCACTTTATAACCATTTCTATAATCAGAAAAATGCCTATCAAATCTGCCCCAGCAGGCCTAGGGTGATGAAATTTTGTGCGAGTACTCGCAAGGTGACCCTCAACTTATGCTCGAAAAATCAGCCAATTCGGATGGGAAACCAAAATTTTGTTTTTTTATGTTCCCCCGTTAGTAGTTACAAAAGAAGGGTTGAGGACATAAAAGTGATAAAAAAAATCGCATAGAATAAAATTTCCACAATTTTGCTCCGATTGCAAAGAAAAAACATAGGTACCTACCGTCAGCAATTGAAAAAATTGAAATTTTCCAAGTTTCAGAAAATTCCGTTGGAAATTGCGCTCTAAAACGTGGCACATACGAATTTTTCGCTAAAAAAGGGAAACGCGTTTCGCTCGAATGTATATTTTGTCTTAGCAGACGACGCATTCGCGTGTCTGCAAAAGACAAAACAAAAATGTGAAAAATAAGTGTAAAAGTGAAAAGTGACATTTTGTTGCACATTTTGTACGTAATTTTTATATCCTTTTTGTTCACTTTTTTTACATATCAGAAAAGTGAAAATTTTGTGACACTTTTCTTTCACTTTTCTCGATGCGACGCTTCCGTGCCATCATCCCAAGTCGAAAGGCAGCTGCGCATACCCGTGTCATCAACCAGGGACAACGCTTCATTTTCCAGATGCGTCTGTCCCAGTCTTCTGGGTGGAAAACACAAAGGCAATGCGAAAATATTTGAGTGTAAAAAAAACTGTAAAGAAAGTGTAAAAAAAGTGCAATTTATTTTACAGTATCAGATTACTTTTTTGGCAGCACATGTTAGGAAAATAATAATTTTACAATGCCAAGCCAAATTGATTGCAAAGTTGTCGAATTCAATTGAAATTCTAATTGCTGACAATTTATACCAATGTTTGGGTGTGCATTTTTGAAATTGCTGTGTTGCCAGCACGAAATAATTGTGAATCAACTCCGGGCAAATTCGTTAAGTTTGGAAGTGCCGAACATGAAAACCTGTCGAACAGAGTAAATCTGATACCTTAACATTTGAAATCTAGATAGGGGCCTACCCAAACTTTTTGATTTTATTCGTACCTATTTAATGTACCACGTTCCACACTTCCAACTGTCAGTTCTGCACGTGAACTGTGAACCTATCTACGTTTTTCATGTTCCAAACCACAAACGATCGGTTCTGCAAGTGTAAAGGTGTGCGATATCCCGGTGCAGTAGGGCTACTAATGTTGCAATCGATGCCACAAAATAGCAATCACACATTCTTGGTGCACGATTTTTTTTCAGCCTATTTTTGACTCAAAATTCTTTGTGAAAATTTGTGTTCCTGTATGATTAAAAAAGAAATAAAACAAATTTGAGAAAAGCAGAAAAAAAAGTGATTTTTCCCTGGAAGGTTGGTCAAAGGTCGGTGCATGCATACTGTATAATTTTCCAGTTTGCGTGGGAAATTCGGAATTTTCCCAAAATGGAAAAATTCCCTTGATGTTCCCGGGAAATTTAAAAGTTAAAACGCAATTGGAACAAGACGAGACAACTTTTTCTTCGTTCCTAGTCCCTGTGCAATTTCACTTGGAAATTGCTGGAACTTTTTCCAGGAAAACGGAAAAAATCTGTAGAAAAAAATTGGATTTTTTGGAACAAATAGGAAAGAAATGAGTTTAAAAAAACGGCCAAAATGCACGAATGGAAACCTGCCCGAGAAAAATCCAGGCTGTTTTCTGTTTTGTTTGTTTGCTTCTGGTGATGAAAGCGCCTGGTGTTAAACTCCGAACATTTTCGAGGGAAAAACTGCACAGCAAAAAAAAAGCAAAAAAATACACGCAGGAATCCTCCGGAAACGAAAAAAAACGAAACCTGCTAACAAATATTGCAATTGCGAACTCATGGAAATTGCAGGAAAAAGTGGCGAAAAAGCGATCACTGCAGCGCACACACCGTCCACTGAACACAAGACGTGCAAATGGGATCAACTCGGGCTGAATGCTCCTGCAATTGCAGGAAAAAAGTGCCGAAAAAAATCGCCGCAGCACGCACACGAATCACAACCAACACGTGCGGAGTTTTCCGAAGAATGAAATTTTCGCGAAATGCGTCGTCTGCTTGCACCGAATTGTTGCACGAAAATGAATTTCGCCGCAAAAATTCGTCTTTCGTCGAGCGCGAATTTTTGTGAAGCGACGCGACATTTTCGCTCGGATTCGGATTCGAGTCGCTCGAATCCGAATCCAGTGCGGATGCGACTCCTCGAATCCGAATCCGGGGCAGGATTCGACTTCCATTTTTTTTCGAATCCGAATCCAGCACAAGGATTCGGTTTGAAATTTTTTCGAATCCGAATCCAATACCAGGATTCGGTTTAGATTTTTTTCGAATCCGAATCCCGGATTCGGATTGGAGCTCGAATCCGAATCCGGATTCGCACACCCCTACGTCCCAGGCATCTGCCCAGGCAGCACACCGATAAAAATGGCTTGCTCAGTGTCATTGCGGGTAAAAAGCGCAACATTGCACGTGGTGGAAAATTTGGCCAATATTGCATTTTTGTGACGCAAACACAAATCTGAAAAGGTCAACTCAGACCACCTTGAAACCACTTCCCCATTCTTCCCATTCCATTTGGTGTAGGTACTAGCTGTGAATGAATCTTCAAATTGTCGCAGTCGCAGCGCAGGGCCCCTACTTTGGTTTTCTGAATCTATATTTCCAAGGAAATCTTCTCCCGAAAGTGATATTAAAATAACTGGGGACGGAGTCCCCCCGCCGACGCATTGCATTCAGAGGACGTCAAAGTCCGGAGTCAGATAAAATCCAATGCCAAGGAAAGACGCACAAAATATTCAGTGCATGTAAGCACCATGTCAAAATGAATCCATTCAGGATTTAGTCAAAAATTGAACAGCCTAGACCAAATGCGCCATTTCCAATATGGCAGATGGAGGGTGCCCAAAAATAGATTTCAAGTATAGACAACTTCAAAGAAATTGGTTGTTGGCCATCAACCAGAAGCATCGAATATGTGGCAGGCAAAAGAATGTCAAAAGCAAATAAAAGACAAGAAAAAGAAACAAACCTTGTGAATGAAGATGAGCCCGGACATGCCAAAGTGATTAGATGTCATCCAGTTGACGATGGAAGATCATCAATGCCAACCAATATAAAAATGTCAATGATTTAGGTCAAAAAGAAATTGTCCTTGGAATAATTTCAAGTAAAAAGAAGAAAAAAGGGGGGAAGCAAATTAGAATTTTGCCATGTCCAATCTAAATTTTTTTCTTAAACATCAATTCTCCTTTTCTGACACCCACCCCAAATTGGAAGGTACCTGCCTATCCATTAAAAATATTCCACCTAGCCATTCAAATTGTTCAGTTTGGCGCGAACTGTTGCAATGAAATGCTCATCAGAAAAATGCAGGATATTTGGGGAAAGACATAGCCGGTTCCACAAAAAAAGGGTTCGATGGAAGAAACAATTTCTGTCTATGTTTTTTAACAAAATGGGAGGCACAAAAGATGAATATGTGCCTGCTCTGGTGGAGTGATTATTTAGAGTGAAAACCCAGGGTCCAGCACCCCAACCCCC
Organism: Sinentomon sp. SZTP_YWyxl; assembly: GCA_030068105.1. Classification (NCBI taxonomy): domain Eukaryota; kingdom Metazoa; phylum Arthropoda; class Protura; order Sinentomata; family Sinentomidae; genus Sinentomon; species Sinentomon sp. SZTP_YWyxl. Next base: position 9,769 of record JASGXE010006749.1, on the reverse strand, counting down.
ATGGTTCAGAACACAATGCCTAAAAACTGAAATGTCATGTAAAGTCCTCCGCAGCTCAAGCGAGTCCCAGCCAAGCTCATTTATGAGAGATGCGACACTGGCATCAAAACGAAAATTGCCAGAGACAAATCTCGCTGCTCTCCTCTGCACAGCCTCAATTGCATTGATGTAGCATCTTTGGTAAGGTGCCCAAGAAGTGGTGGAGTACTCCAACAAAGACCGAACTGTTGAGAAGTATAAGATAGACTTTACTCGCCTAGAAGCATAATGATAGTTCCTGATGAGGAACTTCAATTGATTAGAAGCTTTTTTCACAATGTTTTGAATGTGAGGCACCCAACTTAATTCAGAATTGAAAGTCAACCCCAAGTACAGGGTGGCCCAAAAATAAAGGTAAGTGAAATTTCATATTTGCCATTTGGCCTGTTTTGGGGAATCGTTCTTGGAGTTTTTTCATTTCGATGGTGTGTTAAAGAGTCTGCACGGTCACCCATCACCCCCGGCAGGTTATCCTTCCAGATCCGCGGTTTTTTGCCACATTTGTGGTGTCCGCTACCAAAAAGATCCTGGTTTATGTCGCGGATGGCTTGGGAGATTTTTACGAGATCGTCCAGGCTTTTAACGTGCCCCTATGGTCAGAACTCTGTGTCTTTTATTTCTGCAACCCTTCAGGATGAGGGCAGGAAAGGTTGAGTCTGGAATGTGAGATGCTCTTGGAATTCAGAGTTGGGAGATTGGAGTCGGACAGATGAGTTCCATATCGGCATGATCACCACCGAAATTGATCTGGCACGGCAACGTGCCTTGGATTTTCAAGGATGTTTCATTTAAACCGCACACTCGCCTGGACCAAAAGGGATGCAAAAGACGATGTCGGACTGCAGAAGACCTCTTTGAATCCAATATCACCTCGCAGAACCAAGCCATCCTTGAAAACACATTCAACTTACCTTTCTCTTTTGGGGTCGGGTGGGGCCGTTTTGTTTGGGGCATCGGGATCTTTTTCCGAAACAGCATCCAAGATGTGACTGAGGAGGGTGAATAAAATCATATTTGCCCATTTCAGTCATCTTTGTAGCCCTAAACACCAAGCAGAACCACAATAGCAACGGAAAGCAGTTCACCCACCATTTTGGTAGGACCAGAGGAGTTCAGTTGAAGCTGTTGTGTAAGGGTTTTGAGTCTTCTTTTCGAAATAAACCACACATTTGCAACTTAAAAGGTTGAAGGAGAAGCTGTTGGGCCACTTCGATCATGTTTTTTGCCAAAAAAACTTCCCAGAACCGAAACAGACACGGAAACAAGTCCACTTACCTTTTTTTTTGGGCCACCCTGTATTTTACAGTTTCGGGCCTAACCAAGACGGTTGTCCCCACTCTGTAATCATGCAGAGCAGGTGAACGGGATGATGAAAAGGACATAACAGATGTTTTTGAGGCGTTTATACCCATGGAGTTTGCATCACACCAGCTTGCAACAGAATCAAGATCTAGTTGCAAAACTGCTGCCTCATCTGTGGAAGACACCGGTCTGTAAACAACGATGTCATCTGCAAAGAGTCTGATACCAGACGATATTGCAGATGTCATGTCGTTAATGTAAATTAAAAAGACTACATACAAAATATTGCACCAAGTAGCCTAACTCACTCAGGTAACAAGAAATAATTTCAATTCAAATTAATTCCACAATTTCAATTTTCTTTCACGTTGAGCGCCATTAGAATTTTTAGGGTTCTCTAGGTTAATGCTCCTGGCTAGCTCTTCAAAGTAGGCCACTGATCCTCAGCTTAAAAAACTAAAAGGCCATTCTATTTTGTGAGATCACTTTATACATGGCCTGAGACCATCCAAAATCAAGGCAACTATAAACACATTAAAAGGAATTCAGGAGACAATAACAAATGGGCACGTACAACCACACTCATACACAATTTAGGCGATGATAAAAGAGCTCAATTGCCATACAACGAACCGGAAACATGTTTCTCTTACTTCATTCCCATGACAGGCAAAACAAATCGATTCAGCAGATATACTACCCGAAAAGCAAAATTAAAGGACGATACTTTTACCAACGAACGGCTTTCTGTGAAACCTTCAAGGCCACATTTGCTCCATCCCTGAAATGCTCTGAAGTCCGGACAAGTGCAGTTGACGGGAGAACAACTCAGTTTTGCAAGCTTGATTTGAACCAACACGAGAAGCTCGAGACGCATGCTCGCCTTCCGATGGGTAGTTTGGACAACCAGCAAGGCAATGGATGAAGACCTCGACAGTTATTAGAAATCATCCCGTAACTCGTGAAGAACGGTCATATGCATGGCACTTTGCAGAAGTCAGTAAGTGACGCAGGCAGGTCAATAGTGGATGAGATAACTGCAACTCTCTTGGCCAGCCGTTGAAGAAGACTGATTAGGTAGCAGGTAACTGCGGGCTGAATAAAGGTGAAATCGAAAAGCCAATAAAATACCCAATAAAACAGAAGCAATCTGTTTTTGCTCCTACCTACTGGAACATAAAGGGACAAGAAAACATTTTTCCCTGACATCATTGCAGAATAGGTAAGTGGTTCCGCTCTTCACTCCGTCATGTTTTCTTGTTCCTTTATGTCATTTCAGTTACCTACTGCAGCATCGAAAAGGGCAGCCCATGATGTGACTGGACAAGGGAAAGTCACAACTGCATCGAATAAAAGATCACTGCCAATGCCAAGCATATCCATCAGGATTTGAGCCAAATTCCCAAATTGGAGTACATCACCAATCCGTGATATGCCCAAAAAACTCATTTTCAATCGCTTGCTTTAGAAGTTGTGTATTATATGAATTTTTAAATCGATGAATGCTGTTGTTATTTGATGTCCACATTACCAAATCAGACTGACAAAAGAACAGTGGAGCAATGCACAAGACTCATTGAACAAAGCTCAGAACATCAACTCAAACAAAACGGACCTAATAGCTCATACCTACCTAACCATTGCTCCATTGTTCTCTTATCTCAACACTTTATTTCACAACAATAACTCCTGAAAAACAAAATTACTTCAGCAAAAATATACAAGAAGACAGAAGACAGTCATGAAAATCATGGACTCTTGCCCAAAAATCACCTCCATTTTGCCTCTTTCTACATTGACAAAAAATAGGAATTCCATAATCTTCAACAGGGCAATCCAAATGCACAAAAATCAAAATGCATGAAATCCTCCATGCTAACTGACCTCACTCAGAAATTAGTGTTTATGGCTGGGATAGGCTAGGCGACAATTTCCAAATTAGGCCACCAAAATTTTCACCAACCAGCCCGGAAGACTTCCTCTTCCATGACGAGGAAACTTGACCAAACATAAAAGAAAGGCTGACAAGGTAGACCTACTCTGCCTGAGGATCCAAATTTCACGGCAGGTAGTTACTAGTTTGGTTGTACCTTTCCCAAAGATCAGCTTCCAAAAATCAAATTCCCAAAAATCAAATCCGACCAAATCAAACCCAAATTAGATAGGCTTAGATTTCGTTTCTCCAGGAAAAATTGCATTCTGAATAAATCAGTTTAAACTGTCAGGCTTACACAATCTCTCAAACCCGAAATCGACTACCCACTTTGTAACGTGAGGGCAAATAACACGAAACCCTCCGAGCAAAATATGTGAACAAATGCTCGCATGCTCACCACAGGCTTCCTCCAAGGGTATTCTGAAGAATGCCCCACCCCCTGTAGGTGACACCACTTCAGGCGCGCCCATCATCATGATCAATGCGCCCATCACATCTGGCGACCACTGATCAGTCGGCTCTGTGCCATGTTATCACTATGGTCTTGCAGCTTGAGCGATATTCTATTGATGCGAAGAGGAACTCGTCAAACTTGCATTGAAAGAGTGGTCTCAATCTTGTTTGATGGTTTTCTGCTTCAACATATAGATGGCCTTAACCAATGGAGTGGAAACCTTGGCGATTCGCATAATGCTAAAGTGTACCCTTGCTGGGAAGTTTTGGCAATTTTATCTTGTTTTTTTAACGTGTGTGCAACGCATCCGAAATGACCATGACTCCACTTTCCGGAGCTTTTTGCATTGTTCGACGCCGAGTGAGTGTAAGTGCACAATGTTGCGACTCTGTTGACCGACAGGGGTGCGTTTGAACCACAGATTTTATTTATTTCCCACTGAGGATGATATTCGTAGTCTTGAAGCAAGGATGCGATTCAGGTGTTGTGAATTCACCCAGTCATCGAGCTAGCTAATTGCATCTCCAGTTTTGCACAATTTCCTGCATGGCCAGGATATTGGTTTGCGTAGTTCTGGTTGAAATTGTCCTGTTAATAATTGAACTTGCAGATGATATTTAAAATTGTGTTTGTAAGTAAATCATAGGGGTGTGCGAATCCGCTCGAATCCGGAAATCTCGAATCCGAATCCGAATCCCATTAAAATACTCGAATCCGAATCCAACTCGAATCCTGAAAGTTACCAGAATTCGAATCCGAATACGAATCCGAATCCAAAAAAAATCGAATCCGAATCCTCTCGAATCCATTTTCCACGAATCCGAATCCCAGCTCGAATCCTCGGCCTGAATGGGTGAATCTAAGGATTTTAAATTCAAAATAGATCTGATTCCACCATAACACCAAATTCCACAAAAGTCGGAAGTGATGGTATATCATGATATCACCTTCCCGGAGAGTACCTAACACAAAGCCACAAGAAAAGAATGGAATACCATACCTACATAATTCCAGTTCAATGCCATTCTGTTGAAGTGATTGCAAGTCACCAAAATCTTAATCATCATCGTCAGATTTGCTGTCATGAGCTGGCACTTGGAAGCCATACCTACGACCGCAGCCGGTGGTTCCGCATGAACCTTGTTGCGCACCTTGGGCTCACAAGGAGATCAATGCGCCATGGCCGTAACCCAATTCGCGTTCAACGGAAACGACTCGGAGCCATTGTCCATTATTTACGGCACATGCTAACCCGCAGAATTTCTCGAGAGAGTCGTGCTCTGCAGAGCGGAGACATAAGTACTCGACACTCGTACGTCAAGTGACATAGGTACCTACTCGACACTCGTAGCCAAAGTGCATTGACTCCAGACTCGATGTTACAGTCATTTGCTAGTTGGGTAGGTACCAACCTAGTTGTTTGTGAGATAGATGTCTGTGCCCCATATGGGCATTAGAGACCTGCACAGTGCACAGGAATGAGAGACATGCCTGCCTATTGATACCTAGGTATCCCATCCGTACGCAAGTGGATTTTTCTGTCCTTACCCATCCGACATCCGTTCCCATGGATTTCCTCATCCCATGGCTTTCCTAACCTGGCTGGACCCATCCATACCCATGCCCATCCGGCCGTACCCATGGCGCACTTGCTTTATGGGACTCGTGAGAAAAGTGGTTGTTGCCTGGAGTCGAATGTCGAGTGAGAATAGGCATTTACTTCGAAGACCCAGGTACCGACCAATCTATTTGAATTCGACTTAATTTGTACCTACCTAATCGATATTTTCAGAAGGGGGGACCAATTTGATCAAAAAATCTCGTTCATGATGAAATTCTATTTGTGAATTGCGAATCTACCCAATGATTTTTGAAATGCGTTGTGGAAATTATTGATTTAAAATTCAAAAAATACAACGGAAAAAATTGATTTTTTGCAAGCCAACAAAAATTGAATCAGAATCGAATCTAACGTGCAGAATGAGAATTGAATCGAGCTCGATTCCTGGAATCGGATTTTTGGGAATCGAAATCGATAAGCATACTGAAACAGAATCGAGTATTGGAATGGGAATCGAGATAGGTAACACCGGAATCGAGAACTAGAATCGGCATCGAAATACCCCGCCACCCCGTAGGTAATCGAGTTATTTGGAATCGACTGGAATCTTTTTTTTTTTTTTTAATTTGACGGAGTCCCCCCGCCGTCGCATTCGTAGGACAAAAAGTCCAGTCATTATTAAAAGTAAAAAAAGACCGATGCCGAGGAAAGACGCACAAAGCATCCAGTGCATAAAAGCACGATGTCAACAAATAAGGTCATGTTTCATTTTGTCAGATAGGGAGTGAATTAGATTAATTGGTGTCAACCTCTCCATTATGGCATTGGAAAATTCAATTTTCGCCGGAAAAAGATTAGGTAGATAGGTAGGCGAATCAAGTTATTGGATAACACGACAAGTGGCATGCAAAACAAGTCAAAAAATGGAACAAAACGAATGGAAACAAAACGAACCTTGGCAACAGTTCACATCTTGCAAAATTTATGCAGTGGCAGGGTCCCGAAAAAGTTCAAAATGAACAGGCTCCAAGCAGGTGTCAAAAACAAAATTCAGTGACCGAGCCAAATTCCAACATGGTCAAATAGTGCAGGTAAACCAGAATGCATGTACCCTAACAGTGATTTCAGTAAAAAAAATGAAGAAAAAAAGGGGGAGCGAATAAGTAAATTGCAAAAAATCCCTCTCCAAACCTACAACATGCTTAACTTAGATGGGGGGGGTAAGGTCAGCAAAAATCTGGGCTGATCGGTGAAGCAACCACCTACCTACATCTGAATTAAGTTCTCCAATTTCGCCCGAACAACTATGTTGAATTTTTCCTCGGGAAAGTGGAGAACATCTTCTGGGAGGCAAAGCTGATTCCACAGAAAAATGCTGCGGTGGAAAAATGAATGCCTGTGAAGAGAAACGTACCCTCGGGGGAAGGCTCCGGCTAACTCAGTCGTGGGGGAATCCCTTATATTCCAGCTCCAGTCAAGAATCCGATGTCGCGATTTCCTTCTTTAATTTTGCCTTGCTCGAAGGAATTCCCTCAGATAACCTTCACAGGGAATTTATCAACAGGATGAACTGGTACCTAAATCAGCTAATTCAATTCTGTGTACTTCCACCAAGACGAGATATCACGACACAAACACTTATTTACGGATAATTGAAGTACCAATATTCCCAAATTAGTCCTCTGTCAAACAGTCTTCATGAACCAAGCTCTGAGAAATACCTTCCATCACATACACATGAACACTCTCATCTCAAGAGAAGAAAACCTGATTTATAGGCTCTTGGCCTTTTCAAACTTTTATTGGGTACTTAAACAATCTTTAGTGCCAACAAGAATAAACTTTAAACTTCCGACAACAATGAAATAAACTCTTCAATTAAAATAAACGGCATGAAAACCCCCCACACTCATACCACACTCAACAGACAAAAACAAATGAAAAACAGATTAAAATCAAAGAAATGACAAAAGGCCGGCTATTTCCCCATATCACAGATAGATCCTACACCCTGGTGCACCTCTTAATTACCTGCCCTTTGGCACAATCTAAACACCTAACTTATCTACTGGCCAGATTAACTAGCGAGGGGAAGCGGGACTTTATCACTGGGAGTCATGAAATGACGTTACTGTCTGTAGAATTGTGTTGCCATTTCACATCAGGCAACCAGGTCACAACCCATTGACCATCACTTTTGACTAGATATCATTTATGGAATTGTTCATGACTAGAATTAATCTTTGGCACTATATCACCAACTCATCAAGTGACCAGAGAGCACCCAGAACTTGCTCTCACTGCCAGTGGATCAAATCAATTGGCTTATCCATTAAATTCAGCTTACTTGCAGTTGAAAGTTCATCAGGCAGCCATCTTGGAAATGAAGACAGCCCAAACTGTCACATGAAGAAGTGAATTATCAATCACAATTGAAGTAGATTTAGCCATAACTAGGCCTATCAGCTCACTATCAGTTCCAAAACAATTGGCTAACAGCAGAAAGTTGAAACATCTAACAGAAAATTCAAACAGGAACTTCTCAAAGCCATGGATGAAATTCAGCAGCTCCACCAAACATGGCCGCTTCCAACAACAGCTGACAGAAAAAAAACCCAGCTTCCAGAAAATGAGAGCACCAGCAAACTTTTTAGTTCCGGTTTTCTCCACCAGGCGGCAGTCCAGTACAAGTCAATTGGCTTTTATTTTTTAAGACTCCTTTCCAAAACCTTTTATTTCCAGATCTCTCACAGACTTCTCCTCAATATTTCAAACATCTTTATTGATTTTTTCCTGAATTGTAGCATCATAGATTTTTAGTGAAAGCTGAAGATTTAATTCTGAATTTATTTTTTGTGAAAGTGATCCTGAAGATAAAAAGTCAATGACTGCAATCAGCTGACAAAATGGAAAAACACCACAGGTGAGTCCTTGCAATTAAATTCCTCCAAATTTGTTCCTCCAAACTCTCCAGAACTCAAATCCCCAGTGTTATTTTCCCCCCAGGGGTCCAAAATCTCTGCACCTGTCAATGTTTTTCAACAGCACAGGTGGAACAAATGACAGGAACTTGCTTGCCCTGGTGGGGTTGTTGTTCTGTGTGAGAATCCATGGTCCGTCACCCCATCCACCATGTTTTAGGATACAGTGCCTAAACATTGAGAGACTATGCATAATTCTTCGCTTCTCAAGTGAATCCCAACCAAGGTCATTTAATAGGGATGTAACACTTGCATCAAAGCAAAAGTTACCGGAAACAAATCTTGCGGCCCTTCTCTGCACAGCCTCGATTGCATCAACATAGCATTTTTGAAAAGGTGACCAAGATGTGGTAGAATACTCCAACAAAGACCTGACAGTAGAGAAGTACAAAATAGTTTTAACTTTTCTTGAAGCATAGCTGTAGTTCCTAATAAGGAACTTCAGTTGGTTTGACGCTCTTTGCACAATATTTCTAATGTGTGGCACCCAACTCAATTCAGAATTAAAGAGGAGTCCCAAATACTTGATAGTATCCGGCCTGTCCAGGGTCCTAGGTCCTACCTTGTAATCGTACAAAGCAGGTGATCTGGAGGTTGAAAAGGACATGACAGACGTTTTCGAGGCATTTATACCCATGCAGTTGGTATTGCACCACTCCGAAATGGAGTCAACATCAGCCTGCAGCGTGATGAAGTACTCCGCGGAAGACACAGCTCTATATATGACTATGTCATCCGCGAAGAGTCTGATACAAGAATTCACCACAGAAGCAATGTCGTTAATATAGATAAGGAAAAGTAAGGGGCCGCACACAGACCCTTGTGGGATGCCACTTGTTACAGGGAGAATATCAGACATCTCCCCATTAAGTAAAACCCTAAAATGGTGATCAGTAACAAAATTTGAGATCCACAAGAACAAATTTTCAGGTATTCTCAGTGAAGCTAATTTCTTGAGAAGAATAGAGATAGAGACGCGATCAAAGGCTTTAGTCATATCTATAAATACAGCATCAATTTGCATAGACTTCCCCAATGCCACTGAGATCTCATGGATAAAGCCAGTTAGCTGACTTTCACAAGAATATTTTGATCGAAAGCCATGTTGGCCATGGAAGAAAAAGTTTTGATCCTCAAGCAGGCGGTACAGGTAGCCAGCAACAATTTTCTCCATCAACTTTGCACAAGAGCTTATTAGGCTAATGGGCCTAAATGACTCTATAGACATTGCCAACCCTCCTTTAGGAAGTGGCTTAACTATGCTATGCTTCCAGTCGACCGGGATAAAGTTTGTGGCTAATGATAGAGAAAATAATATCATCAGATATTTTGAAAACACATCCCCATGGTTCTTTAAAAATACCATTGGTATGTGGTCAATGAGATCAAAAGAGGAGTTGTTACAGGATTTTATTGCATAAAGCACAGAGCCATCAGGCAACAAATCAGCATCCCTCATGAAATTGAAGGGGTGCTGATTGCACGTTGATGCCAGA
>JASGXE010006748.1:0-19579 GCA_030068105.1 Sinentomon sp. SZTP_YWyxl | reverse complement strand
ACTCTCGAGAAGATCGTGAAATTAAATGAAGAAACGCAGGTGTCATCATGCAGATCATAAACCCAATTTATTAACATGCAGATCATAAACCCAATTTATTAACATCAGGACCAATTCGCTTCAGCACAGATTGCTTCAAAGCTGATGGATTAGCGGGGGAGAGACATGAGAGATGAAAAGCAGAGGGACTGGCAACAGAGATGGTCCCTGCCCCCCTACGGAGATCCCAGTGTGGGCTGAGGGTAGTTGAGTCCCACACATTTTTCAACATGTCCACCATTTTGTAATAACATGCAATAGATTCAGCTTCAAGAGGCTTCCTTGTTTTTTCCGATCTTTGCATGATTCCGTGGCTGCCACAGTCCCGCTAATGAGGAGATTTCCGTTGAACAATGCAATCTCTACTGTTAGTGTTGACCTACCTATAGGACTACACATACTACCAAAATTATGCCAAATTTATCCTGAAGGTAACTGTTAAATATAAGGTTCGCCGCTTGAAAGAACAGAGATGCAGATGTTTGCTCTGGGTTCAAAAGTTTTAGATTCACCCGATTGCCCGCCCAATTGTTGCACAACATGCCCCACCACCCCGTTTTGTCAGCATTTGGGGATGCGAGCCAGTCCGGCCACTCAACATGACAAACCCCTCCACTCTAAAAATTGCTTCCCAATGTATTTCTCCGTTATTGCATCACACGCGTTCCACCGACCAGAAGGGCTCGGCCTGTTTGCTTTAATCAAAGGACGCCAACTGCTTCCAGGTATGTTGAATCGTGTTTTTGACAGTGGCTTGTACAGGTATTAACGATAAAATTGAGCCCTATACGGAAGGAATGGGCTCCCGTTCAAGCAATGTGTTGTTGCCTAGCAACCCCCGTAATTTTGAATCAAAACAACTCACACCGTCTGAAAACTTCTGGGGTTGCTAGGCAACAACACATTGCTTGAACGGGAGCCCATTCCTTCCGTATAGGGCTCAATTTTATCGTTAATACCTGTACAATCACAGAAACAATAATGACTCCCATGAACCAATAAATACTTGGATGAAGGGAGTCATTATTAGAGCACTCTGAAAATGGTGAAAAGGAATTGTCACCGCCAAAACAAAATCAGCCATTTCAACCATCTTTTGTGATTTCTTTATCATTTCAGTCAATTCCAGCAATTGTGAATGGGCGATTTTCCACGAAATATGAAAATATCCACGAAATTCATTGGTTTCCACGAAATATCTCCTTTTTTCACGATATACATGCGAAAACGTCGTGTTTTTCCTTTTTTAATTAAGTGGCAAGCATAGTGCACAAAAACATTTGAAAAATAAAGCTTTCTTTTGCTGTTTTCTCAGTCTCTTCTTCAGTTTATTTACATCATTTTCCAATGTATTGTTCCTGCAAAATTCAAAGCAATCACATTGTAAAAATGACTGAAAATGCATTTTTGACAGGTTCTAGCCTTTTTATTTCCACCGCCAAATAAAGAAATTTTTAGACTTTTGAGGGAAATTTTCCAAAAATTATCACCATTTCCAACGTGCTCTAGTCATTATTGTTCCTGTGACTGTACAACCACCTGAAACATTCATCCACAGATGGCATCTAACCAGATTCCATCTCAAGTACAAAGGAAAATTTGGTTTTGTGTTCATTGCATTTTTGTAAAGATTAGCACATACCCAGATTATCTAACATTTATTTGAACACAACATGGGGACCAGAAATTGAAGTCATTTTATTGCACTGTGCAGACCCATGAAATCTTTAAAAGTTTCTCTTCTAAATAGAGGTTCCATACAGGGTGTCTGGTAAAAAGACACGAACAGTGTTTCTAGAATGTGAGATTCTCCGCAATTGATGAATGATGGCCTGTCTCAGTTTTTGCAAAGATAAAGATGCAAAAAGCACAAAAAACACTAACAAAATAATAACCTCGAACACAGTGGATGGCTGCCAGCCTGAAAAGGCATTACTTTTTGCAAGAGACAAAACTCCAGATGAAGATAAACCACTTAGCCCAAGCTCCTTTGCCTTCAAAACAGATGACTCGACCAATTTCTAAAGGGGAAATAAAACAGAGAAACAGAGGTATGATAACATTGGCCAGTCAGTTCTACCCTGTCCTCAATCAAATACCCACCAGGCCATCAGTCATCATGAGTGACGTAAAACCCAGGAAAAGACTCAGAGCTTGAGCAACCACAAATGACATTTGTGGTTGCCCTAAACAGGGTGGAACCAGCCCGTCAGGTGCAGTAAAAACATGACAGCACAAAAAACACAGAGATGCCAGAATGAGAAGAATGGTTATGATGAAGGGGTTCCCATGGAACTACTGGCCAAAAGAGCAACATTTTTCAGGAAGAATACCAATTTCTAGTTTAGCCAGTCCTTCAAACTAGAATCCTTTCTAGTTTGAAGGACTGCTGGGAAAAAGCAATCGAAAGTCAAATGTCAAAAAGCAAAAGCGGCAAAAACACATCGTGAATTTTGTCGATTTTCCAAAGAATGAGTGAATGAAAAATATGTTGTCGTGCGAAAAGTGTTGCATGTAAATCATGACAGCTCCTCAACCAATACAACTAGAGCAATGGCAATTTTTCTCATTGGAATCAGCACGTTGTTATAGTGGACCAATTGATGAGATCAAAAAATCCCCAAAATAATTTATTTTTTCAAATTTCTGATCCCCCTTTTAAGTTTCAAAATCAGATTCACGGTTCTTTTGAATGAGCAACGTTCGAATGACAACTTCTCATGATATTTTTGTCCATCTAGTCACACGAGGCCAAGATACAACAATCTAGATCCTTGGCCAAGATCGACGGGAGTGCTGGAGAAGCATAAATACCAATTACCACAACAAAAATGAAGATCAAAATAGATACTGGCAGATAAAGAAAATGCTCCCGAGTCCCAACACTTAGGGTTAGGGATTGCAGGCCTGGAGAACGAACTATTGGAAGTCAATGATTGGGGGTTAGAAAATGTGATCATGCAAAAATCATATCACCATTGCAAAATTTGTTGAAAGGAAGCTCTCCTAACTCTCACTCCTAATATAGAATCAATCAAAGAACTCCAAAAGTACTTTTTTCCAATTATGGTTGAAAAATGTTTCGCAAGCACGTCAGTGAGCTGAACGATCATATATATCTCAAGGTCTAGGGTTGCAATTATTACCCGATGGTAGTCCCCTGGACCCAGCAGATAAAAGCCTCTCGTAAACAGTGATAACCAATGGATCCAAAAGTTACCTCGTCACCAGGATTCAGTTGGCACAGCAAGGAGAGAGCGTGTTGAAGGCATTTGTTATCTGAAGCATCTTGAGCAAGAAGAATTGCCTCTTTCAGAGCTGCAATGGCCGTATTCCTGAAAAACAAATATTTTGGTCTCTAAAAATAATAGCAGCTCAAATTGAAATAAAAAGAAAAAATATCAGCAGTTAAACTTCAATGAACATCTCCAGTCGCAGTCTCAAGCCATACGAAGGGTGTTCAAGTTCCAATGAGCTTTGGCAAGTGATCGATGGATTTCAGAGCGTAAATTTTTTGCACCACCTAGACCTTCTCTAATTATCTCCGTACCAAATTGGCACCTTTCTGCCATCTCTTGATCGGCTTCATCAGCTCTTTTTAGAAGAAGCCCTTCTGAGGCATCGAAAAACGCAACTCATCCATTGCCGCTTTCAGCTCCATGGCATTTTGAAGGTGCACCCAATGGTTTTATTTAGCCAAGGTTGGGAAAGGAAGGTAATCTGCTGGTGCCAATGTGCGAAAAAGGGATGACTGGGCAGCATTTTGATGCTGAGGTCAAGAAATGCTTCAACTCCAACCTTGTTTTTCAAAGCAAGGGTGCAGACTTTTGGGATAAGGGTGTCTTTTGGGACCTTCCCTTGATTTTGCAATTTATTTCCTATCTTACTTTATGGACCAGGAATTCATGATGTCGGTCGATGCTGGTTTTTCCATGTTTTGCTCAATCCCCCAGAACAAATCCCTGAAAACCCCAAAAACCTACCCCCACCCCCTCCCAAGGACGTTTGGGAATACCCATACCTTGCAGCTCATGCATTTTGCATGGATTGTGATCACACAGCCTCTGGCTTTTATTGCCATCATGCTTTCTTTAATTTAATTGGCCTCTGTGAGTAAAAAATCATGTCAGACTGATATGCTCCATCTGACACAAATTCAATCAGAATGTCAGGTAACGGAGGCAGACATACGAAATCAACAACAGAAAGAAACTATGCAGAGCAGGGAATTGAAATTTTGCCTGGACCCCACTGAAAGACCACTGTCAAAGTGTGCAAGAGAAGAAAAGTGGAACTTGAACAGCCTTCATATTCCTAGCCTTGAAATGAAAGCCTTGGTTTGAAATCATTTATCATGATCGTCATCCAAAATTACCAACACACACCCAGGGTTGAAATCCCAACATGCCTTCCTGGAGTTGAAGTTCCCTTCAAGAATAATCGCATAGCAAACTTACCCATGATGGCCCACCCACGGGTTCAAATCCTTTTTTATGATAACCCTGTATCAAATAATAATAAAAATAAAGACATTTGCTGCCTTTTGCAGGTTTGTAAGACCAATTTTTCTACCTCCTTCATGTGATTTTATGACAAAAATATGCATTACCAGTGCTGATGGTGGCACTTCATTGGCAATTTAAAGAAATCGACCCGTACAGAAATGGGGGGCAGTGAGTGGGAATGGGGGGCAGTGGGAATACCCATTCCCACCATTTCCACACACTTCCTGAGCACTGTGTACATGACTTTCTGGGGTCAGAATCCCGCAGGATACCTGAAATGGTAGAGACATACATAACTTTCTACGTTCGCAGTTGAACTGACAGATGTTTGAATCTCTTTGGTTGCAGACTTGATATGAGTTTAGGTCGTAAGAAAAATTATTCCAATTCCATTCTTTGACAATGGTAAAAATGATAAAAAAAACCAAAAGATGCAAGAATTTAACCTGTTACCAAAGTGCTGCTGCATGATGGCCAGATTGAGCTCCGCATAATGAAATGCCTTGTTGTAATCATCCCAATGGTGATTGTTGTTACTGAGCTGGCTTTCCAAGGGCATCTGGAAGGCACTATCGAAATAACAATGGAGATTATCCAGCGCACCAAAATAATCTTTAACCCTCAATGAATTTGCATAACTGATGAACTTCTGAAAGAAGGAGGAAAAACAATAAAATGCAATTGCAGGAAAGCATCTGAAGCAATCTGAAGAAAACTCATCGAATGGGAATTTCGAAGACAGCCCAAAATCATGGACATCGCCCATCGTTATTGTGGAGTCTGAATTTCATTGAACTTTCGGTGTGTTGTTCCAGTTTGGACCCAATCACATGAATTACTTGTCTGTCATTTTTCACATAAAGATAAAGTGAAAGATTCAGTTAATGGGTCAATCAAGGAATGTAACAAAGTGAAAAATTCAGTGGGTTAAGGAATGGAGTAATCCTATCCCAGTGTACATTCTGTCTTAAGGACTGGAGTCATCCTATACCACAGTAAACACTGTTTCTGTTTTTTAATTTTTTTCAAGTGAGAAAGATGATCTCACATGATTCCAGCTGGGCTGAATGCTGAGATATCCAATGTGCGACTTTCCAAATCTACATGTAACGATGGGAAGGGAATAAACTTTAGAAACATGAAAACACAGAAAGAGTAGGCTGGTAGCTGGGGGTGCTCCCCCACCCCCAGTTGCAGGGACACAATGCCCACAGTTTCATTGAGGTTTGATTTGCCCCGAAATAGTTTAGCACAATCGTGTGTGTTTCATTCATGGTGCGAAAGATAGTTTTTGCCAAGCATGATACAGAAATTTAACTTACTGCCTCCACAAAGTCAGGATTCAAATCCAGCAGTTGGTTGATACTTGTCTGCAACACATTTGGAGCAAGAGCATTCGATTCAGACATTTCCATTAATTTGGCCTGCTTGGCAATGAACAAGTCGGCCTGCTTTCTACTTGAAGGAAGGCTAGATCAGTTGTCGAAGAAAGAGAGGGAGGAAGGCAAGAAGCATAAGTGAGATGAAAAGTGGTATGGGAAATGTGAACGAAATAAAAATGACATGATTTTTGATGGCCACACGCCACTTTCACAGCCAACCAAAATTTTTCTCACCAATTTCTGTCAACGAGTTCATGCCCAACTCAAGTCAGTTGTACAACCCTTTTTCATGCACTTGACAACTCGAGCACATCAGCGGTGCTTAATATATTGAAAGAATGAAAAAATCTCAATCAGTTTCCCAGCTGTTTTCACAAAATCCAAAGCAATCACATGTAAATGTAACAAAACCGCAATGTTCAGCACAGTCCCCCTAATTTCCCCTTGTACATAACATTCTTTTCCTGGGTTTCTCAGGCTACTGCAAATTTGGGACTTTTTCACACATTGCAATTTTCCGAAGAACTGGGGCAATCTTTATCCACCACAGTCCACGGGGAGTGTCACCAAGTGAGGGATGAGCAGGGGGGATAGCTTGGTGACGCAAGCCTTCTGGCAAGTACATTGAAAAGAAGCAACGGGAATGTAAACACTAAAAAATTTAACTTGCTTAAACAGGCCACCTCCCATGGTTTATTCTCGAATTATTTTAATTATTTATTTTTTTTTATTTTTTTATTTCAATTATTTATTTATTTTTTTTTATAATTATGATTATTTTTATTTTTTATTTCAATTATTTATTTATTTTTTTATAATTATGATTATTTTAATTTAACTTTTTCAGCTCCAGACAATCCAGCCCATCCTCAGAACTATCTAGAAAGAGTGTGGTCAAGTTAGAGAAACCTCAAACTATCAATCAGCCTATCATTTTAGGCCGTTGTTTAAAATTTAAACTGGAAACCCAATTGCCAAGATATCCCACGTTGTTGAACCTTACCCGTCAACATAAAAAATACATCTTCAAAATCAGAGCTCTGATAATTCTTTTAAACGCCTGAAATCTACCACAATAACCCACCAGCAGTCATCTGGATCAGTCTTTTGCTTCTGTGCTTGACCAGAATTGGCCAGAATTTGCATGACCTCTGCTGAACCATCAGTAGACTCATTTGATATCTGCATTTGGTTGCCACCAGCATCTTGTTCTTGAACTTCCCTTTTGCTTGGAGGTGAAAATGGGCTCTCATAGTGGGTACCTTTTTCCCAATACCGTTTCAGATCTTCACATAGTGAGGTAATTTGTGCAAAACTCATCTGATCAAAAGAAAGAACCAATCGACGCAAAAATAGACCTGCAAAGAAATGTACAAAATGAAATCTTGGCATTAATGATACCTAATTAATGAACAGCGATGTGATTGACCTGGCTTTCATAAGGAACGTTGAGGAAAAATCTCAAAATCCATGAGCATGACCCATTTCAGGTGCTAAATATGGGGGTTCCTTGACACAATGAATTTCAAACAGCCCGAATTTTCCATCAGCACAAAACTTTACAAAAAATATTCTGCCAAGATAAGAAAAAGATTATGCCGTGCAAGATATCACTTGCCCTAAAATGGAAGAACACAGTTGCATTTCCATAAACATTTCTCCAACAAAGGGTGCTTGACCTTTTTGCCAAGAGGCACCAATTCATGAAAACAATGTGGTACCCGCTCATATAAAAGGAAACAGTCAGCACACAAGGATCAATAACGAAGTGGATGTTACGATTGAAGCACACCACTGTATGTTGCATCAGTTGGTCATCAAATGTCGGGGCACGTTTCTGGCCCAGAATAGTAACAGGATTCCCTGCTCATGAGCAAAGAGCAGGTGGACCAACCAAGGTGGTGAAGTTCAAAGCAGCTGGCATTTGGCATGGTTTCAGGTTTTTTTATTCGGGCTTTTTCAAAGTTTCCAGCCTTCCTGAAGTGAAAGGAAGCAGCAATCATTTGCACCCCCATGGCCGTAGACAAGTAAAGTGGGGTCTGACCCAGTGTCCAGTGGGTTTCAAGGGGGCCAAGCACCTGGCAAAGAGATTTTTGACCTCTCAAAAACCAGACCTTACTTTGAAAGACAGGGCTATCTAACAAGTGCAGGTTCTGAGAACACCACAAGACAACTTTAAACTCACGGTTTTTCAAAAAGGTCTCCGAATTCCTGTTTTTTTTCCAGGCTACAACAATCCAGACTTGGAAATGAGATTTTTCGTGTTTCAAGGTTTAACAGAGAACCCTGAAGATCAACATCGACCAGTTGAGGGAACAAGTTCCAGAGAAACACACACCCACAAGTTCTTTAAGAAAGAAGCAATCATTCAAAATGAAGCATAGCCAGAGAAAACAGTCTTTTTGTCACTGAATAAGTTTGATTCGTGTGGGCATCAGGAACGGAACACACTGGTATGGTCTTGTCAGTGTTTTTGTGAAATACAATGTACAGGCACAGAAACAATTATGCCTCCCTAACAGAGTTGAATGGGCTGTAAGATTTTTTGCAGGTCTTCTTGGAAAAGTTGGCAAACCCATTGATTAACATTTGCATAGATCATAGAGCAGCACCTCTGAGACCACGTTAATCTATTCTGAAAGATGCCGAATTATGCCTTCACGAATGGCTACCGGTGTCAGGTTTTGGAAAAGTATCACAATCTTCAGGTATTCGCCACACTATTCTCCAGGAGAAACGATACACAGGAGAGGTGTAAGCCTCAATAATTTCCCTCTAAATTCCAGCTGACATCGCGACAAAACATCGGCATTCTTCTTAAAGAACGCAACCTGCATAGCATGAAAGCAAATGAATTTTACGGATGAAGGGCCCATTTAATTCCGATAATAGGGAGTCATCATAGCTTCTGTGACCATACCTATGCAGCATGCAAATTGGTTTCAAGAGCGAACCATCCATCAAATGAGAAAAATGACTAACCAACAACAGACGTCTTCCTGATTGGAGGAACACCTGAAACTGGTGCTGAAGAGTTTATGGTCGAGAGCAAATTCTTGAGAGCTTTCATCAAATCCATAACACCCTCAACACCGTCCGTCATGACAAATTTTACCTCGGAGGGAATGGTGTGGAACTGCGGAACCTGGGTGTTCTCAAGGAGCAGATTTTCAAATTCGTACAGCGAAACATCTGGGCTCTGAAAAATTGAAAGATGCATGTTTCATTATGGCCAAAGAAATGCAGTGCATAGTTTTACTGGATGAAGTTAAGCAATATGATTTTGAAACAAAAGGACAGCAGTGTTCCAGTGTATGAATTAAGTTTATCACAACACGGGCGGATTAGCAGAAATATGGAAACCAGGTGTATGTTTGCTCTCCTGAGGGAAACAGAAACTTTCTGAAAAAGCTGGCGAGCAGATATTTTTCAGTTAACCAACTTACAGTGGTTCTGAACTTTGATTCACCAAATTAAATGGGCAACCAGAGTAATGAAAGTCAGCTATAAGCCAAGAAACTTGCAAAGAGAAAAAAAGCAAAAAGCCATGACTCAAGGTGAAGATTTCTTTCCTTTGCGAATAACACTGCATGAACATTGAAAGAAAATGGATATAAAATGCTTTATACCTGAAATAATTTCATCAGGAATAGGGCAACTTGACGTCTTTTATCAGCATGGAAATGGAGGGAAGGCTTGCCTGAAAAATACAAAATCAACAAGACAATTTGTCAAATGAGTTGAAGACTTTGCACCTAATGTTACCCATTTGTAAAGGAAAAACAGTGACTTGATAGTAAAATAACGCTTTATGGAACATTGGAAATGGTAAATAATTGCGATCAATTATTTTCTGTACTAAAGTGACAAAAAGAGTGACTAGGTCCTTCTACCAGACAAATGGGGGTAATATTATGCACACAACACCGGACAATTTCAAAAGAAATTACTGCACACGTATGACGTAATGATGGGATGCTGCCTCTCAAATGACATCCACAACTACCATTTTCCAGAAGGGGAAATGGAGTTTAGTCAAACACCAATGCTTGTATGCAAACAACAAACAGATCAGTCAGACAAAGACAGCTGCTATTTTTCTCCAATTGGGGCTGATGCTGGTCACGGTGTGTTACCCATTTGCACTTTTAATTATGGGGTATGACGCAGCACTGTGCACGATAGCAAGCAAATTTAGAGCATAAATAATCTGATTCATTGGTCCGGTAGTTATCGATGCAGTTATTAACCCGTTATGGCTTTACCATTTCTCTGCTATTGTTAAAGATGCAATTGATAAAGAAGTTCCTTGAGGACATAAGCATCGAAGAATGACTGGAATGTGAAGCTCCACTGGCTTGCACTTACCTACACACTTAGATGAACCTCAAGGTCACCAAAAAAACCATGAAAAAGATGGTAAAATTAAGTTCAAAAATATTAAAATGGGCCAGTTCTCTGCAGTCATGTGGCCAGTCAAGAGAGCTAAAAATTTTACAGGATCTTCATTTGCATCGGCGCAGTGTTTTCTGCCATTTTATGACTTTGGAAGATGTGCAGAAATTTTCGGACCAGAAACTTGCATCAATTATGACTCACTATTCGTAACTTTGCAGGGAAATGTTACATTTTTTTTCAACCTTTGAAGATCCCTGTGTGGGTAAATGGCAACTGTTATTTCCAACATAGACATACCTTGAGCCCACGATGACACATAATTGTTGATGAGTAGGGCCACAGTCAGCAAATGTGGAGTGACAGTTTCCAACTTATTCTCTGTACTCTTCTGAATTGATGAAAATGAGAATGTATCCTTTATCACAGCCATTTCCGTTTTCATTGCCAATCATATGGAAATGTGAAGTAAGATGCACACTTCGCACAATGCATGAGGAAGCACATTTGCAGTACGAGTTACATGCACAGAAAACTATAAAATTATGAGGATCTGTTTTGAGAAAAAAACTGAGTTTACGATATTGACAGATAGTCGTGAATCCCTCAAAATCATCAGTCTTTCGCTCAACTTGGTTTTTGGGGGCCACAAAATGAGGATTTTTGGCAACTAAAAATGGGACTCAGCATAATATTCTGCCACTGAATGTTTTCATTGCAGTTTGTTCGAGAGCACTCCGTAACAAAAAATGGCACTTGTATGAGGAGTGAGTGGTATCTGATCACAGAGTCCCCAAAAAGGGCACATCTTCAGTTTGAGTTCCATAACTCAGAAATGGGAAGACTACAAAAAGTGGAGAAGGTTACAGAACGGAAGACATTGAGAAAAAAATTTAAGAAGGATAAACAAGTCGATTCTGCCAAGTGTTCCATTTTTTTTCCTTGAAAATTCACGAACAGTGTGTGTTTTGGCAGCGAAAAACCAGATATAAATCAATCAAAAGGCCGGCTTCAGATTTCTTTCAGCTGATCCTGCCAAAAAATAAGCCATAAAAATATGGGTCTTCAAAATAATTTGGGGGAGTGATTCTTGTTTTTCCAGTCACCTTGCTTCAATTCCCTCAAGCAGTGGCAATAGCAGCCTCACAGCACAGCAGTCAGCACATTGACTCGTATTCGTCATTCTAACCCAGATCCACTTGAGAGGAACTGACCTAACCCAACAGCAGCGAGAAAGGTCACATTTTTCCTCTTTTGTGCTTGAGGCATGGCCCACAAATTTGCTTGGAATGAAGGTGGCAGGCGACTTTAACAAGGAGCCAGCTCTCTGCTCGCCTTTTCAGTTTTTTGCGCGTCCTTTTTGGGACCAAAATTCGGCTTTTTCTGCAGATGGGCATTTCATTCATGGTGAAACAGTCTGGAAGTTGAAAATTCAATTCCTCTTGGATTTCAAGGAAATAGCTCCAACAAATGGCTGGAGAAACTTTTCTGTCACACGAGTGCAACAATGTCGTTTAAATTTCTGTGCATGTTGCTTAATAATGTAAGAAGAATTTAGCCCATGCAGCGAATATTCTAAATACCAAAAAATAATGCCAGACATGTTGGCAGTTACGAATCGATTTATCTGACATTGATTGATGTCAACCAATTGTATTGCGAAGCTCATTTTTGATCAACACTGACGTTTAGGCTATCATTCTGCACCACAGAAGGCCTTAGTCAGGCAAAGCCAAGGTTCGGTTCGGTTTGCCTGACTGCCCTAACTCTCGTGAGTAAGCCAGGCTTGCGCCTGAGGTGCAGCCGGAAGAAAAAGCAAACAAAACAAATAAAAAAGAAAGAAAAAGATAAATCAAAGAAAAGAGGACACCAGGAGGGTTGAGCAGTCCCTTACAACCCAGTTCGGGACGCCCCTCCTGGGCCCACAAAAATGAATGAAAGAAAACATGGGTGGGGGTCTTCATGGCAGTCTTCACTCTTCGTGGGAGTCTTCGCTCTTCGTGGGAGTCTTTGTTCTTCGTGGGAGTCTTCACCCTTCGTGGGAGTCTTCGGTCATCGTGGGAGTATTAGATCTTCATGGGAGACTTAGCTCTTCGTGGGAGTCTTCACTCTTCGTGGGAGTCTTCGCTCTTCGTGGGAGTCTTCGCTCTTCGTGGGAGTCTTAGCTCTTCGTGGGAGTCTTCACCCTTCGTGGGAGTCTTCACCCTTCCTGGGAGTCTCCGCTCATCGTGGGAGTATTAGATCTTCATGGGAGTCTTAGCTCTTCGTTGGAGTCTTCACTCCTCGTGGGAGTGTTCGCTCTTCGTGGGAGTCGTAGCTCTTCGTAGGAGTCTTCGCTCCTCATGGGAGTCTTCGCACTTCGTGGGAGTCCTCGCTCTTCGTGGGAATCTTCGCTCTTCCTGGGAGTCTTTGCTCTTCATGGGAGTCTTTGCTCTTCGTGGGAGTCTTCGCTCTTCATGGGGGTATTCACACTTCGTGGGAGACTTCGCACATCATCGGAGTCTTCGCTTTTCGTGGGAGTCTTCATCCCTCGTGGGAGTCTTCACTCTTCGTGGAAGTCTTCGCACTTCGTGGGTGTCTTCGCCTTTCGTGGGAGTTTTCGGTCTTCGTGTGAGTGTTCGCTCTTCATGGGAGTGTTCTCTCTTCGTGGGAGTGTTCGCTCTTCGTGGGAGTCTTCGCTCTTCGTGGGAGTCTTCACTCTTCGTGGGAGTCTTCGCTCTTCGTGGGAGTCTTCGCTATTCGTGGGAGTGCTAGCTCTTCGTGGGAGTCTTTGCACCTCATGGGAGTCTTCGCTCTTCGTGGGAGTCTTCGCTATTCGTGGGAGTGCTAGCTCTTCATGGGAGTCTTCGCTCTTCGTGGGAGTCTTCACTATTCGTGGGAGTCTTCGCTCTTCGTGGGAGTCTTCGCTCTTCGTGGGAGTCTTCGCTCTTCGTGGGAGTCTTCGCTCTTCGTGGGAGTCTTCACTCTTCGTGGGAGTCTTCACTGTTCGTGGGAGTCATCGCTCTTCGTGGGAGTCTTCGCTTTTCGTGGGAGTCTTCGCTCTTCGTGGGAGTCTTCGCTCTTCGTGGGAGTCTTCACTGTTCGTGGGAGTCTTCGCTCTTCATGGGAGTCTTCGCTTTTCGCGGGAGTCTTCGCTCTTCGTGGGAGTCTTCGCTCTTCGTGGGAATCTTAGCTCTTCGTGGGAGTCTTCACTCTTCGTGGGAGTCTTCGCTCATCGTTGGAGTCTTCGCTCTTCGTGGGAGTCTTCGCTCTTCGTGGAAGTCTTCGCTCTTCGTGGGAGTCTTCACTCTTCGTGGGAGTCTTCACTCTTCGTGGGAGTCTCAGATCTTCGTGGGGGTACTCAGATCTTCGTGGGGGTCTTCGTACATCTTGGGAGTTTTCACTCTTCACGGGAGTCTTTGCACCTCATGGGAGTCTTCGCTCTTCGTGGGAGTCTTCGCTATTCGTGGGAGTGCTAGCTCTTCATGGGAGTCTTCGCTCTTCGTGGGAGTCTTCACTCTTCGTGGGAGTCTTCGCTCTTCGTGGAAGTCTTCGCTCTTCGTGGGAGTCTTCGCTCTTCGTGGGAGTCTTCGCTCTTCGTGGGAGTCTTCACTTTTCGTGGGAGTCTTCACTGTTCGTGGGAGTCATCGCTCTTCGTGGGAGTCTTCGCTTTTCGTGGGAGTCTTCGCTCTTCGTGGGAGTCTTCGCTCTTCGTGGGAGTCTTCACTGTTCGTGGGAGTCTTCGCTCTTCATGGGAGTCTTCGCTCTTCATGGGAGTCTTCGCTTTTCGCGGGAGTCTTCGCTCTTCGTGGGAGTCTTCGCTCTTCGTGGGAATCTTAGCTCTTCGTGGGAGTCTTCACTCTTCGTGGGAGTCTTCGCTCTTCGTTGGAGTCTTCGCTCTTCGTGGGAGTCTTCGCTCTTCGTGGAAGTCTTCGCTCTTCGTGGGAGTCTTCACTCTTCGTGGGAGTCTTCACTCTTCGTGGGAGTCTCAGATCTTCGTGGGGGTCTTCGTACATCTTGGGAGTTTTCACTCTTCACGGGAGTCTTCGCTCTTCACGGGAGTCTTCACTCTTCGTGGGAGTCTTTGCTCTTCGTAGGATTCTTCACATTTCGTGGGAGTCTTCGCACTTCATGGGAGTCTTCGCTCTTTGTAGATTGGTTTGAGTGATCCGACTGGATTGAAACTTTACTCCTCTTCCTCCTCCTCTGCTTCTGCTTCACCAAACTAAAAGATCAGCAGCAGAGACCTTATTCAGTTGATCTTAATCTTGAGTGTGAACTTTGGCAACTCAGGGTGCACTCTAAAAACATGGATGGTGTTCTTTCGCAGCTTTTAAGCTTTTGGCGCTCTAATGCCAATCTGTAGATGAGCAATATACTTCCACCCATGCTCTCACGGGAGCCCAATAAGAAGTCAAAGTTTACACTTAAGATTAAGATCATCAACTGAATAAGGTCCAGGTGTTCAATCCCAATCGCAAGTGAATTCTGTTGTGCTTGGCAAGTGAATTTCATGCACATGAATTTTGCTCAGTGGAACTGCACAATTATTCATAATACACTAACAGCATTTTAATCATTGATTCATTGGCGTGAAATTCTTACTATCCCCTCAGAAGCCTTCATCGAGGATTTCTTCATGTGGTTTTTTGACTGTCATAACAAGCAGCACACGTTACTTGTTCGGTTCTTTTCACTCCACAGGTCCACGAAGAAAAAGAATTGAACTAGTGTGAATGAGGCCAGTCACATTTTCCCAATTCTGGCTTCTGTTGTGTTCAAGACATAAAAGTGGGTGCAAGGGGATCTTCTCATTTTCGATCGATATATCACACGAGAGACATTGATATACCAGGGCCACTGCAGCAGTCAAAACAAAGAGATAAATGAGCATAAATAAAAGCTGAAGGCTATTAGATCCGTTGCAATGTTTTACATCAGTGTTGGGATCCCTTTGGATTGCAAGGATGGGGGATTGGCTCAGAATCGAAATTTCATATGGTTTGACAGAGGGGAGCCAAGACTGCTTGGTATGAGCATTTCATTTTAGTTGTCTTGTTTAATGCATTCATTTGTGAAGTTGTGATGCATGACTGAACCTGGTGGCAGTTTTTCTCACTTGCAGGTCAAATTTTAAATTTTTTACTGGCCTGGAAAGAAAGTTTGAAGATTTTGGGACCCCATCAGTTTGAAAAGGCTAAATGAACTGTTG
This sequence comes from Sinentomon sp. SZTP_YWyxl, assembly GCA_030068105.1. Taxonomy (NCBI): domain Eukaryota; kingdom Metazoa; phylum Arthropoda; class Protura; order Sinentomata; family Sinentomidae; genus Sinentomon; species Sinentomon sp. SZTP_YWyxl. The sequence continues at coordinate 4,067 of JASGXE010006748.1, read as the reverse complement.
CTATCAAATGTGACTGATAAAAGCATTATGCAGGTCATACATCAATTTATTTGAGAGAATGTAAACTACAAAATTCAACAACAGATTGAACAATTTAAAAAAAACACCAGAACAAAACATGAAATGCTGAAAAAAGGACAAAGACAAGAATACACAATCCAAAAATGTTTTTGCTGCCTCGAGAAGGCCCAGGCACCGTGACTGTGACTACAGAAAAAAAAAAGATTCATCCATTGAAAATGTATCTGCCACACCCACAGCAAATTAGCCTGTGCATCGGTGGAACATAAAAAAACACATCCATGCTTTTTTTAAGGACATGTCATGTTACCTCCTCGCACTGTTTTTTATGAATTGGATTTGATCTACCACAAAGTAGTCCATACATTGGATTCCTTTTTTGGCAACTCATGTGGTGGATCACACCTCATGTAATATACTGTAATAATTTGTGTACTGATATTCATTAACTTATATCTCAGGATGATGCAAGCACCTCGTGGTCAATTTTGTGTGCATGTTGCAATCGAAACGAAAAATTGAATGTCAATAAATAAGGGTTACAAATTATGTTTCGATGATAATGGCATTGATGGTGATCACAGTATTTTCATGGCAATTATTAATAATCGCAACACACCAATGGTTATCTAACCATGGAAGATGAATACCATTACGATTACGACAGAATTTGAAAAAAAAAATCAACACAACGGAAGTCTCAAATTTACAAAAATAAACGATTACAATGAATGGGACGGACAATAATTCAAATATGCTTCTGTCTGACTGTTGGTTCATACTCAGAAGTCGGATGGGATCATCATCTTACCGCCGAATAGAAGGAAGTGATCGAGAACCACCTAAGAAATCTGGTTGAAATGCCTCACTATTTTCGTGATTAAGGGGGGGGGAACCTTCGCGGATGAACTTTTTTCCCAACCGATTTTGATGAAATTTTGTGGAGAATACAAAACTAGCGTAAACGTTTTTTGTAGACTCAAAATTTCCTTAAAATTTGGCCTACAGAGCCGGAATTTTAATATTTTCACTGCTGTGTCCATAATTCCCATTTTATGCCAATGCGCGATGCATTTTGCAGCTTTTTGGGTGATAATTTTGAAAAAAGTGACATGAGTCAAATAGAGAAAAAACAAATTTTGACTCGGTAGGCCAAATTTCCTTACCTTTTTACATAAGTTTGCTAATTTTCCCCTTTCTGACATGTAAAATGGCTGAGATCTAGTTTAAAAAAGTTATCCGAAGGTCAAAAAAACAGAAAGCGAGAAAAATGCATTTGAAATGACCGTTTTGTGTGAAATGCAAACAGAGATGCTCTCGGTTGAAACGGAATTGTGAAAGAACCAAGCAAGATAGAGAACTGAGGTTTGGAAATTATGAAAGTTGAGATTTCAGCCTATACAGCCCATCAAAAATCTCAAAAACGATTTTTGCTCAAAATATCACTGATCCGAAGGTACCCCCCCCCCTCAAGAGGAGAAACGTGTCAGGATACTTTTGTTTAGTTGTGTTCATTCAACACTCCTCTTGCTTCAATAGGAATTACAAACCCAGTGCACTTGGCTTGAAAAAACACACCCTGGCCAAGCGATTCGGTTATGCAGGATTTACCATTTCCGGTGAGATGAGACTTATCCATTCGTAGATGAAATGAGCACACGACCAGTTTCGCCCTTACTCGGAGGGCATTGGCTTTCACCAGCCAAATGGTGCTTTCTCCTCCAGTGCCCATTTTAGTGTGTTTCATCTTCATCAGGTGGTGATAGTCTTTCATTGCTGTTGTTTTTTTCTGCATCTGGAGAATTGCTCCGATTGAGGATGAAACCCGCCGTGTGCTCATTTCCTCTACGAATGGATAAGGCTCGCTTATCTCACCAGAAATGGTAATTCGAAAGAGGTGAAAACCTTTCACATCAATCCAAGTTGTTTTATAATTTCCCGCATTCTGGCAGCCATGGTTTTTTTCATGATTTTTCAGTCTATCCTTGCAATGTGGCCATGTTTTTCATTAATTTCTAATCTGATGCAGATCCCCTTTTTTCAGCTTTGGCTTCGTGATCAAAATGTGAGTCGCATCATGGTTTTTCAGTCTATCCTTGCAATGTGGCCATGCTTTTCAACTTCTATTCTGATGCAGATCCCCTTTTTTCAGCTCTGGCCTAGTGATCAAAATGTGAGTCGCATCATGGTTTTTCAGTCTATCCTTGCAATGTGGCCATGCTTTCAAATTCTATTCTGATGCAGATCCCCTTTTTTCAGCTTTGGCTTAGTGATCAAAATGTGAGTCGCATCATGGTTTATCAGTCTATCCTTGCAATGTGGCCATGCTTTTCATTAACTTCACAATGCGACAAACCAAGTTGAAAAAATGCACGATGGTTCCCAGAAATTTTGGAAATGAGAGACTGGTGGGTTCTCAAAAGAATGTGTTTGTCGACAGTCTGTCTTGAGATGGACAAACCGATCCTCTGGAGGAAACGAACTGGGAGGAAACCGGGTATCCCCTAACACCTGCTCTTCTCAGTTGAGAATGATAATTGATTAGTTTTCAAGGATCATGTCCGGCTTGAATAAATATGGGGGTGGGAGTATTAAGTGTGAAGACAAAGGGAGTTGCGGATGAAGATCAATCTATTTCAGTGAACAGAGATGTGCTCAAATCCATCCAATGTGAGATCAATTCCTTGCCCAGACACTTCTCTCCCAATCAACCAATATAGTCCCACTCATGTTCAGTTCTAACCATAAAGGAGTATTTTCCAACATCTGTGCAAACATTTTCCACACGAAGCTTGAAATCATGGTTCTGTAGCAATACCTAGAACTGGAATGTTGTGGGGATAAACCCAAATGCATAGACTCCCAAACTCCAACCACCGGCCCTAACCTCAGGCTGATAGAATACACCCCAAAAGACAAGTGATATAAAATCCCAAAAAATCAAAAAACCAACTTCAAGATTTATGCCGACCAGCAATTATAATTATTGCTTTTTAGTCTTGACTATGGGTGTGCATGCATTTGCCATTGTATTGAGAATGACTGAATATCTGCTATTAAAACTATTCAGAAAAAAAGTGGTGGGAAGGGAAACCCCAAAGTGCACAGAGGTTGCGAGTTAAAGTGGTGCCTAAACCACGAACCATAATTTTGGTATAAAGCAAGCAACCATTGCATAATAATTATCAGATCAGTATCACATACAACAGTCTTTAAGAATGATGTCAAGGCCATGAAGTGACGTTCTGACAAAACAGCCTATTAGCATCGTCAAGTATCCCTTCTCCAGGTTCAAATGGTCCCAAGTCTTCAACCTCATAATGAGTAAACCCCATTGGATCGTCGATCGAGCCTGCATGGGGCAACTGGACTTGAACTTGCACAACAGGCACCGGAGTTATGAACGTCGTGTTTGGATTTGAGGAGAGCACCGTGTAGTGCACCTGTGAGATGATGGCAGCAGCAGGTGGTTGACGTTCAGGCCCCTCACGAGACACAACACGTCCATCCACTTCAAGAGTCTTGGTGGACTCAAGATGCACTTCAGGTGGGCACACTTCGGTTTCTCCGTCAACTTTCTCTTTCTTGATATACTTCCGCCTGGGCTGACCAACTGGTGTTTTCTGCACCTTCCGTTCACTGCCATTGTGACAGTGCTTCATATGTGAACAAAGGTTGCTGTAGAACTTCATCTGCTTCCCACATATTTCACAAGAAAAGCTACTGCCACCTGTTAAAAATGAAGATGTGCTTGGAAAACAGCCTCAAATTACAATCAACGACCGATGCATGACATGGCATAACACTTCCAAGGTAAAATTTTGTCAAGGATAGTAAATTTACCGACAGAAGCATGAGATGTGTAAACTTTGGGAGTGTAAAGCGAATAGCCTCAAATTTAAACTCACAAATGCACAAATTGTACAAATTCTCACCATCTCACAATTTCAGGGTGTTCCAACAAGATGAAAATGATAATCGCTCAATTTTCTGTTTTGGAAACCATCTTCTAATTTCCGTTAATCACACCGGGGGTTTTCCTGCCC
>JASGXE010006747.1:0-29003 GCA_030068105.1 Sinentomon sp. SZTP_YWyxl | reverse complement strand
GCAGCCTTTTAATCTGGAGGGAAAATTGTGTAAACCCCACAAAAACAAAGGGTGTGCAACATGCGAAATTTGCGGTGATGCGCGTTGCAGCTTTTGAATCTGGAGGGAAAACTTGTGTAAACCCCTGCAAAAAACAAAGGGTGTGCAACCTGCGAAATTTGCGGTGATGCATGTTGCAGCTTTTGAATCTGTAGGGAAACAAGTGTGAACCCCTGCAAAAAAAGGGTATGCAACATGCGAAATTTGCGGTGATGCGTGTTGCAGCTTTTGAATCTGGAGGGAAAAATTGTGTAAACCCTACAAAAAACAAAGGGTGTGCAACATGCGAAATTTGCGGTGATGCGTGTTGCAGCTTTTGAATCTGGAGGGAAAACTTGTGTATCCTAAACCCCTGCAAAAAACAAAGGGTGTGCAACCCATGAAATTTGCGGTGATGCGTGTTGCAGCTTTTGAATCTGGAGGGAAAACAAGTGTGAACCCCTGCAAAAAACAAAGGGTATGCAACATGCGAAATTTGCGGTGATGCGTGTTGCAGCTTTTGAATCTGGAGGGGTAAAACTTGTGTAAACCCCTGCAAAAAACAAAGGATATGCAACATGCGAAATTTGCGGTGATGCGTGTTGCAGCTTTTGAATCTGGAGGGAAAACTTGTGTGAACCCATGCAAAAAATTAATGGCATGCAACATGCGAAATTTGCAGTGATGCATCTTTTCAATCTGGAGGGATAAAAACTTGTGCAAACCTCTGCAAAATATGCAGAAGGCGCAATTTGCGCTCTCGCATTGTGCTCTTGCATCAGCAATGGCTGGGATTGCGCATAATTTTCTTGATCGGTTGCGTTGCGATCCATCACTTGTCGAACAATTTCTCCAGAAGCTGGCACACATTCTGGCCCTGTGCTCCACCCTGGTATCATCTTCATTTTCCATCTTGAACTTGGCTGTCAGGGGGTAAGGATGACAATGTCCCGCAATTCCGCTCTGCATTCAACGGAAATTGCTATATTTTGCTGCATTGCAATGTGGGGGAAAGGAAGCCGGTACTTTTACCATAAAATAGGCCTAACATGTGGCCAACTGACATTGAAAGCGCAAAACAAAAAGCATGACACTAAAAATCGATCTCATAAGGAGAGTTCAGCGTTCTCCTTTCCAGTTTTAAAGTTTTAATCGAACGTGTCCTCCCATCAGCCTCTTCGTGCATTGTTTATTGTCCCATGGTCCCGTCTTCAGGTCCCGAAGATGGGAGCGCGATGGATGCGCCATGGAACCAAGAACATGTAATGGATCCGCAATAAATTGGGCAAGATTCAACTGACGAGGCGAGTAAAATACCGAACTCGGCTGGAAATGCCGAACTCGCCAACTTGGCAACAGAATCTCAAGTTGAAAACTCTCCAAGTGTCCATCCTCTTCAATAATTTCCTCTCCGCAGCTTCATATGTGACAAATGCAGGTGTGAATCACAAATGCTCATGCGAAGACCACAGAATATCATTCGTATTTATTTTTTTTCAGGCTCAGCAATGCGGAATTGACAAAATTCATGCAAACGCACAACATGACAGGATCAAAGGATCTCTTCCAGTATTACCTGCAGCGTCTCGTGAACATTGTCGGCGAACTGAAGCCACGAAAGAGCTACATCGTTTGGCAGGAAGTCTTCGACGATGGTGTGGTTCTGCCAAAGGATGCCGTAATTCACGTGTGGAAAGGGGGAAATTACAAGGATGTCCTTAAAAAGGTAACTTGGATCATTAGGGATGTGCGAGGCTAGTTAATCTCCAACAAAGGCTCTTTATCTCTGGCTCTTTTTCTCAACAACTTCAATCGGGACCTCTGCCGTCTTTCGCAGAGAGCACACCAAAGTTTTCGGTCCGCGTCACGATTTGAGGTTTTCCATCGCTGGAATTGGATGGCACAGAAATTTTTGCTTGTTTTCTTTGGCAAGCAAAGAGAGATGTCGTCACGCTAGAACATTTGTTGTTTTGTTTCAGATCCGAATTGCAGTTAAATTGCCCCAAGACTACCGGTGGGCCCTGTATGATAAATAACACCACTTCCATCAGTGGCAGCATCCCTTGAATTTTGCAGCAATTTCTCCTTCCCTCAAAATCAGGGCTTGCTATGATTATAGCAGTGGTGGCAATATGTCCAGTTGGAGAGGTTGGAAAGCAAGTCACACCCTTATTCTTTTGGGGGAGCAATTACCACGCATGTCCACAATGGAGCCTTGACACAAATCAACCGGGGATTAGGTTATCAGGGATCCGGTTGATGGAGCCCATAACAAAAAAAGCTTGGATTGATCTGAGGATTGAAATTATTGGAATCAGCAAAACGGGATCTACAAGCCAAAAACATGTGAACCGATCAAAGCAATGCAGTGAATGCAATGCAAGGGACCCACACCAACTTGGTAACCAGCATTATCGACTCGGGGTTATCAATGTGTCTGAACTTAAATGTGTTTTCTTAGGTAACTGCAAAGGGATACCAGGCAATTCTCTCAGCACCCTGGTATTTAGACTACATATCATACCGCCCAGATTGGCCAACTTATTACCAGAGTGATCCACATGATTTCCAAGGATCTCCCAAAGACAAGGGCCTGGTTGTTGGTGGAGAAGCGTGCCTGTGGGCTGAATTTGTCAACGAAAACAACCTGATACCACGGTTGTGGCCACGTGCTTCGGCTGTTGCTGAGAGACTGTGGTCCAGCAAGGACTTGAAAAGAGTGGACTTGACTAACAGGAGAATGGAGGAGCACTCATGTCGGATGGTCAGCCGTGGCTACAAGGTTCAGCCGCCATCTGGGCCAGGATTCTGCGAAGTCCCATGGCAAAAGTAACGAAAATTTACAGTTTTGCTGTAAAAATCTGCCAATTCCATTACACCAAATTGAATAGTTGTCACCGATAAGGTGTAGAAGATTGTGATGTTTCAGGGCGTTTATACCCGATTCTCGTCTCCTTCGGTTGAACTAAGCAAAAAGACAGAAGCATACTTCTCTCCAATGGTGTATGCAGAGCAAAGGACCAGCAAAGGTCTTGCTTCACTGCCAAAAATACTTGTGATGATTCGTTTCTTTGCCTTTGTTTTCAGCCCCCTTCAGATTCACAATAAAAAATAACGTTTTTCAAGACACATGCTGTTTCTCCTTATCATTGTAGTGTCTGATTTCTTGACGTTTTATGTTGTTGCCCATGTGTTTGGAAGGGGAGGAAGTCACTCGCTAGCAGCAAATGAAAATTGTGGCTCTACAATCCATGCTTGTATGAACAGTCTATGTTTGGCTGAACAGTCTGTGTTTGAAGCACACTGAGATGTTGAAAAATCTTGCGCTGTCCGAAGTTTTGTGGTCCAGTCATTATGCCTGATGTCTTTCTAAAATACCAGGCTAGAGATTTTTTTCAGACTTTTGAAGTTCAGGGCAATGTGGTTCCCAATCTTGCAAGCGCTGCAAAAATGCATTCTTTGATGTTTTTTTGGTTTTGCATGTTGTGGTGCATGCGAGAATGGAAATTACGTCGTCCTGTTATTTGACATTCTCAGAATCTTCCATGGCCCGGAATGTCTAAAAGATTCTCCTACAGTAATCTATTGCATATCTGCAGTTTGGCATACGCTGCTTGTCGTTGATTTCAATAGTGAAGTGGCAAATTTTTGCGAACAAAAAGATTTACGCAAAGCCTGTTTCAAAGGCACACATCTTGGCCAATCTCTGTCGGGCAATCAAAGCCATTGTTTTGCCACTCACAAACAGTTTAGTGGTTCCATTGGCATGTGATGACAAGCCAGGGTACACCAAGAAAAGTTGAAAGGTAATTAATAAAAATGGCATTTTCTCATCGACAATAAAAACGTATCCCACACAGGTAATTAAATCTTTTTCTTTGGCAGGTAACTTCGAAAGGCTACCAAACCATTCTCTCGGCTTCCTGGTACTTGAACTACATCAAATATGCCGTCGACTGGACAACATTCTATGAAACAGATCCGCAAGGCTTTGAAGGCACGGAGGAGCAAAGGAGATTAGTTGTGGGCGGGGCAGCATGCATGTGGAGCGAGTATGTGAATGAATATAACTTGATACCGAGATTGTGGCCCCGTGCAGCAGCTGTTGCTGAAAGATTGTGGAGTAATCGCAATGTGCAACTTGATGACTCAACCTCGGTGAGGATTGAGGAGCACTCGTGCAGGCTCATGCAAAGGGGCTACGAAGTAGAACCACCAAATGGACCAGGTTTTTGCAACATATAGAATTAAATTAAAGGACTGCTAAGCGTCGAAGCCTAATTTGCAGTTTTTTTACAGAAAATACTTCACTTTTTATTCTGAGACACTTGGGTGATGTACTGATGAATGGTGGCTTTGACAGCAATAATGATTTTTGAGACTTCGGCAAACTCGACCTTTCATAAATAAAAAAGTTGCTCTTTTATAAACATGGTTGTCATCTGATACTTTCATGACGCTTTGTTACAATTTGTTTTTTTGCATCCATTTACTGCTGCCTGCACAAGAGGGAGACACCATCATGGTTAAATTGATTGCTGCTCAGTGTCATCAAATATGAGGATTCAACTGGTTTCCATGCATCTCATCTAGACTCGGCAGTTCTTGGTACACCACAGAGCTGTAGAATATCCAAGTTGGACAACAGACACTAAACCTTTTAACATTTTCGTTTACCTGCCGAGTGACGTCACTGTGGAAGCAAAGCATGATGGTTGTTCTTCTCGGCATTCTCCAACTCCGGTCCATCATAACAATGGGAATGAAGAACCTATTGATTTGCAGACCACACAACAAAACCAAGAAAAATCCATCAGGCAAATCCTCAAGATCAGAGAGGCCAGTCCTGTAGTGTGTCCCAAAACAAAGAAGCCCGGCGTTTTTTGTGTGCTTGACGCAGCCATAAAAGTTATTTTTTCTTCTGGTCCCAACTAGGTTTCGACAACATTGTGTCAGCTGCCTGCAGCTGTGGCGTTGACTGTACCGCAGGGAATTTTCATAGTGAAAGCGTGTGCAAAACACGGCTCTTATCGAAGAACACAGGAATTGTTTGCAGCAAACTTTGCCAACGACGGTGTGCCTGCACAAGATCCTGCTCAGAGCTCCATTCAGAAATTGGTCGCCAAATGGCACCGCACTGGATCCGTCACCACGGAAAAAGTCCCACGGCGGAAGAGGGCACGGACTCCGCAGAACATTAATGCCTCCAGTTACGGTAGTGACCTGCAGCCCGACAAAATCTGTTCCGACACCTGTCGCTATACCAGCCATCAAAGCCGCTATACCAGCCATCAAAGCCTGCGAGCCGACCTGGCTCGAAAACCACACAAAGTCACAGTCGTTTTCCACCTGCATACAAGGTCACCGCAGGTTTCGCGGAACATGGCCTCCACGCTTCTCCGACCTGAGTCCTTGTGACTTTTACTGGGGTATCCTTGTGATTTTTACTTGGGTAATCTCAAGGACAAGGTCTATGAAAACAACCCGCACACATTGCAAGTCTGCAGCAGAACATAACAGCCGCCATCGCCGCGATAAATCCCCAGTGTCAATGAACATGTTGACGAGAGCGCAAAGATGCTTGGATATGAATGGAGAACACTTCCAACATCTACGAAAGTTGGTAAATGAGTTTTGCAAGTTGGCCCCAAAATTTGTGAAGGAACGATTTACGAGTGCTCTTCCATAAAATCAAGAAATGCATTCTTTCGCAACATTCTTGCAAATTTTTAGTCATCTTGTGTGACTATCTGGAAAACTATGATCTCACGAAAGAAGTTACTTTTGTCGACTGAAATGGCTGATTTTGAGAAGATTTTGACCCGAAAAAAATTTAAGTCCTGTCCAGGTGTTTTGAATTGTTGGAAAAGGTCAAAAGTGGCACAGTGCGTGGTCAGATGTGCCTTGTGGACAAGTGTCACGACCATCTTTCATCTCCAACAGGGTGTCCCTATTTTCTTGGCTTTATGTGATGATAGCTCTCATCACGACCGCACATCCCTTGAAATATGAGAGTCATGTAGTTTCATTTTGGTGTGATCGGAGTCCACTGTAGTCGTGGTAGATTGCTGAAACTGTGCCACAGAATAGGACCAAACTTAAGGCTAAATCGCCAACAGGTGCGCTCTCACTATGTTGAGCCACTTTCTTACACCATCGATATATTGTTCCGTTCATGATTGGTATTTTCTTTACATAACAAGGGTTGTCTTTGAAACACCCTGTGCCACTTCGAAAATGTTCAAACCAACAATGGGTTGCTACAAACAGTGGTCACTGACCCGGGTTAACCACAATTAAAATGGCCTAATTTTGGTAGCGTATTCTGGAGGAGACATATAAATGAACAATTGAATGAAATTGTCGACTGTTTCCGGACAACCATGCTTTTTTGGCACAGGAAAGACCGGGACATTTTTAAATGCCTGTATCTAATTATCCCAGAGGCTGATTCAGATTCTCTTTTGAACATTAGTCAAAAAGGTTTGGCATCACAAGTGACCAAAAAATCAGGATCGAAAATCGGGTGAACGCCAGCCAAGCTCTGGGTCAACTTGCAGAACTCATTAACTGACCCATGTATTGAAAGGTAAGATGACATTTTTCAAAGGAAGAATTTTGGGGACTCTTATTTGGGATACCCTGTAGATGGCACATCGAAGAAGATAACACTAAGCTAATATAGCTGAAACAAGTACTTACTTCCTAGTTGTCCAGATTTTTAGCTGAAGTAACAGAAATGATGGCTTCAAACTTGGATCATGAACTGCAGTATCTGCAACAATGAAGGATGTCATTTCATAACTGCAATACCTACATTTCTGTTAAATAACAACCGCAATTCTTGAATCACACTTGGGGCACAAAATTGTTGTTTGCCATTTTGCATCACGGATCAAAAAGAATCTGATTGCAATTCGTGCATTCTTTCACCTTTTTCAAAGTTATCATCATTGAATGCACAGAAGGCGATTTTTGAGGTCGGTCCAGCAAAGCATTGCCCTTGTCGTGGTCCACCCACCCTTTTTGTTTTTGCCACGAACTTTCAGGATTGCCAAAATTATAACAAATAAGCCGCTAAACGTTTGTAAAAAACGGTTTACGAACGGTTGGCGGCCTATTTGTTATAATAATTTTGTCAACTATGTTTCCCATTCATGGAGCTCGTGCATTAACCTTTCAGGAGAATAACTCTCCCTTCCTCAGATGGCAAAAAAACTGTGAGATCTGATGGAGGAGCATGGCAGTCCACAGAGGCACATAAAATGACAAATGGGCTGAGACTCGTTGCATTCGAAATTTCTGTTGGTGTTGCAAGTTAGGAGTGATTTCCATTTCTGGACTAAGGGTGGAACCACCCTTCAAACTGAGTGCTTGTTGATTTCATCTGGCGATGTGGGATGTCTCTGCAATGCTACTATGTCTCCATGTTTTCAGTTCGGCCAGCAGCTTGATGTCGCCGCAGTTTGGTCGATGATTGTGGTTTTACCAATTAGTTAAAATAGAACTACTCGACTGTTTCCTTTGCTGAAGTCTTGCGTTTCTTCCAACCTGGCTGAAAGAAGGAGTCTGCCCTGTCTGACAGACAAGAGGAAGGGAAAGCGAAAGCAATTCTACTGATATCTTATGGCCCAAACAAAGAAATTTAGACAAACATGTCAATGGTAAATTGTACCCACATCACTTAATGAAGGGTTAATTAGACTCCCAAAGGTTCCACAGAATCTTTGTCATCGATTCAACAATTAGAAAGTGAAGCCATAAGCGGTGTGGAAATTTGGAGAACTTGGGAAAAAACAAGAAAAACACTCGACGATTTGTTCCCATAAAAAGGCAGCAGAGGTGACGTTTCGGAGGCATCCTGCTCTCCGTTGTCGAAGCCAACTTCGTCAACTCTCCATTGACGAAGTTGGCTTCGTCAACTCTCCATTGACGAAGTTGGCTTCGTCAACGGAGAGCGGGATGCCTCCGAAACGTCAGCTCCGCTGCCTTCTAATGGGGAACAAGTCGTCGAGTGAGTTTTCTTGTTCTAATTAGAAAGCGGTTTTCGATTGTGGTTGACGTTGATCTCCGTTGAAATTGCCAGGTGCTCAGTGTCAGCACCAGATGAGGAAATGACGTCCTGGAAATATTGTGCAGCAACTACCAGCAATTTCAATTGTGCAGCAACTACCTAGCAATAATTTCAAACAGATCTCAATGTCAACCACAATAGTAAACCACTTTCTAGCGAAATTATCTCCGAACCTCACATACAAGAGGTTTCAAATCAATCATTCTTCACGTATTGTCAGCTAAGTAACCAATTGAAAAGAAGGTGCATTGAAAGAATCACAGGTCCAAATCAGGGATGGGTAGGTATAATACGTCACGTATTATACGGTAAAATTTACGGTATTATACGTGGTATAATACGTACGTATAAAACTCACGTATTATACGTTTGGCCGGACGTCAGCACGTGGCACATGTTTTTGGGGTGCAACGAGGCAGGTAAATTGATTGGGCATATTGCCAGAGTCATGAGATATGTATTTCTTTAGATAATTAAAGAAGTTTAAACGAAAACTAATAGGGCTAAGATAAATACCTGTGCATGAACATGTCGACATTTATGCCAGGTGATGTTTAGTTGATTCGTTCATGTTGTGTGAAATAATGGGACTGGGAATTTTCTTTTTGTTGGCTGGATGTTTTCACTTTTTTTTCTCTGTAATGGGCTTCATTTTTTCCCGATTTAAAGGCAAATAAAGAAAGAAAGAGCCATCGCATGATGATCATTGTTAGGTATATCAGGATAAAGCCACGATATGGGGTTAAGCCCAACTGAGCAGCAATGCTGGGAATTGCCTTGTCTGCACTTTGAATTAGTTTTCAAATGGCTCATAGAGAGCCCAATATCGGTTCAAAATGAATATGGTCAGTGGGAAGATGGGATGTGTCATGGTTAACGGGCACCCATGCCACAAGTTAAAACACTTCAATTTGTTTTCTTAACTAAACTATTTGGCGGTGCTCCTTCAGTTTACAAACAGATTCAAGGCACAGTGCTTGAAATTTCCAAGTTCAAGGTATCCACAGTAATGTTGAGCACGAGTGGATTTGATTTGTTTGGTGAGAAATGGTGCTGTTTATGCCCAAATGAGATGCAGCAATGTTTTAGTAAATCTAAGACACCGTGTGCAAAATTAATCTCATTCAAAAATGGAAAATATAACATGACCTTCACTTCTCTCTGTCCTGCAATGCTCCAAACTACTCTTCCTCTGGGGTTATCCTACTCGTATTTCACAGATGTTTACCAAGATGCAATTTTTCCTTTTTTGTTTTCCCAACATTATTTTTATCTTGAAAAAGATGCCACTTACCGCTTTGATTATCCTTTTTTCAAAGGCATGTTGCTTAAGGCAGGTACCTAATGCTGCTCAAAGGTAAAAATTTGGTAAAATTTAGAAGAGGATGTTGAATATGCCAAAAAGCTGTACTGAGCTCCCAATGCAAACAATGAAAAGTGCATTATGCCTTGAAATGTTGCCGAACACTAGATCTCATTTTTGGGCTCCCAAAAGTAGGTACCAACAACAATTGACGCCGATTCAACTTACACATTATTCAAGATATTAAAAATAACCAAAAGGAAATTTTTTTTTTCGATTCAGACCCAACTAATTTCGAGCAGGAATTTGTTTGTTGGTTAGGTACTGCTCTTTTCTGATCTTGTGGAAATTTGCAGTCAAAACAATGACCACAAAATGACACAATTCCAATGGCAAAAAGGAGTTGTTACTGCTCATCTCAGTTATTTCGCATGGAAAAGGCAGCAGCAATAGGCAGACCTGCCTAATATTTGTTGTCAACATTTGGTAGGTACTCGTATCTATCTAGCTACTTGCCTGTGTTCTTTTTGCAATTATTGATAAAAAAGACTTATCCTGTTGCTGCTCTTTTCTCTTTTAATTTAGGCCTGCTTGCTCACTTGCATTGAGATGTGCTCAAAATAACGAGAAAAACTACGTGCCACATGTCTTTTTTTGGTTTTATACGTTTTATACGCGTATTATACGTGAGTATAATACGTCACGTATAATACGTGCCCAATTTCCAATTTACCCATCCCTGGTCCAAATTAAAAAAGATGTTTGAGAGTGACCAAAAGGCTTCAATAATTCCACCATTTACGTCTTGTCAGCTGATCAATTGAAAAGAAGGTGCATTTTGAGAATAATAGGTCCAAATTTTATTAAGATGTTTGAGATTGACAAAATGTCTTCATTTTCAAGAATACACAACACTTGGGAAAGGAGAAAAAGATTCCAAATAAGATTGAGAGAGAGAAAGAAGTGAGGTGGAAATGGTAGGTAATGGAAGAGAAGGAGTTGCGGGAAAGAGATGATGAGGAAAAGCGTCCATGGTTGTTTGCGGTCTGGAATAGCAGAAGAGAGGTGGTTAAGTTGTTCGCGGCACCGGATCCGGGTTCATCAAGGACTGTGATCCACAGGGGACGATAGAGAGATATGGTGGGAAGTTAGTGGAAGAAAGACGAGCGGAGATAATATTGGATGGCAAGAAGATTGATGATGTTGATAGTGCAGAGGTAGAGTTGAGGATCTTGGGAAGAATTTGGAGAGGGAAGGTTTTGGTGACTGAGTTGACGAAAGTCGATGTGTTGTTAGGGAGAGACATGATTTCTGCTTTGGGGGTACAATCGAACCTCGAAAATGTCAATTTTAAAGTGCAGAGAAGAGTGACTGAGGATAAAATGTGGATGGGAGGACTGAAGAGGGAAAGTGAGAGAGACTTAGAGAAGTCTGTAGACCAGGGGGAAGGAAAGGAAGGTGGACAGAGCTGTAAAAAAAAGCAAGTCCAGGAGAAGGGATTGAAAATGGACGAGCTGCGGAAAGAACCGGAAGCTGAAGAAAGGAAGATAATAAAAAGGGAGCCGGAGAAAGTCGAGGAAAAGACTGAAGAAATGGCTCGAGGTAAGTCGAGAAGTAGAAGAGAGACAGATGGATTTTAGTAAGATGGTTATCAGGTAAGAAAAGAAGTGGGAGAGGAAGATGTAGTGAGACAAACGAGTAGAGATAGAGATAAAGAGAGGGACACAGAAATTTTACAGGTCAGATCAGGAGTTGTAGGAGGTAAGAAGGAGGAGAGCAGGGATGGGTAGGTATAATACGTCACGTATTATACGGTAAAATTTACGGTATTATACGTGGTATAATACGTACGTATAAAACCCACGTATTGTACGTTTCGCCGGACATCAGCACATGGCACATGTTTTTGGGGTGGAACGTGGCAGGTAAATTGATTGGGCATATTGCCAGAGTCGTTAGATGTGTGTTTCTTTTGATAATTAAAGAAGTTTAAACAAAAACGAATAGGGCCAAGATACAATACCTGTGCATGAACATGTTGACTTTGATGCCAGGTGGTTAAGTCGATTCGTTCATGTTGTGTGAAATAATGGGACTGGATGTTTTCACATTTTTTTCTCTGGTATGGGCTTCATTTTTTCCTGGCTTAAAAAGCAAATTAATGAGGGCAGCCATCGCATGATGATCATGGTTAGGTATATCAGGATAAAGCCACTATGGGGTTAAGCCCAACTGATACGGCAATGCTGGGAACTGCTTTGTTTGCACTTTGAATTTGTTTTCAAATGGCTCATATTCGGCTTAATATCGGCACAAAATGAATATGGTCAGTGGGAAGATGGGATGTGTCATGGTTCACCCATGCCACAAGTTAAAACACTTTATTTATTTTCCTAACTAAACTACTGTATTTACTCCTTCAGTTTACAAACAGATTCAAGATACAATGCTTGAAGTTTCCATGTTCAAGGTACCCACAGCAGTGTTGAGTTGAGCATGAGTGGATTAGATTTGTTTGGTGAGAAATGGTGCTGTTTATGCCCAAATGAGATGCAGCAATGTTTCAGTAAATACAAGACACCGTGTGAAAAAATTAAACTCATTCAAAAATGGAAAATATAACGTGACCTTCACTTCTCTCTGTCCTGCAATGCCCCAAACTAGGTACTCTTCCTCTGGGGTTACTCGTATTTCACAAATGTTATGGAGGATCAGTTTTTCCTTTCCGGTTTTCCCAACATTGGGTATTTTTATCTTGAAAAAGATGCCACCTGCTTTTGTTATCCTTTTTTCAAAAGCATGTTCCATAAGGCAGGTACCTACTGCTGCTCAAAGGTAAAAAAATTGGTAAAATATAGAAGAGGATGTTGAATATGCCAAAAATCTGTCTGAGCTCCCAATGCAAACAATGAAAAGCGCATTATGCCTCGACCCTCTCTCTGTCTGGATCAAATGTTGCCGAAAACTAGGTCTCGAAATTTTTGGGCTCCCAACAAGTTGGTACCTACCAACAACATTTTTGATACCTAATCAATTTAAAAATATTCAAAATGAAATATTTTTTTTAGATTTAGACCCAGCTAATTTCGTGAAGGAATTTGTTTGTTGGTTAGGTAGGTACTGCTCTTTTCTGATCTTGTGGAAATGTTGGTTAGGTACTGCTCTTTTCTGATCTTGTGGAAATTTGCAGACAAAACAATGACCACAAAATGACACCATTCCAATGGCAAAAAGGAGTTCTTACTGTTCATCACAGTTATTTCCCATGAAAAGGCAGCAGCAATAGTCAGATCTGCCTAATAATTATTGTCAACGCTTGGTAGGTATCAATCTAGCTACCTGCCTGTGTTCCTTTTTGCAATTGATAAAAAGACTTATCCGGTTGCTGCTCTTTTCTCTTTTAATTTAGGCCCGCATGCTCACTTTCATTGAGATGTGCTCAAAATAACGAGAAAAACTACGTGCCACATGTCTGTTTTTGGTTTTATACGTTTTATACGCGTACCTATTATACGTGAGTATAATACGTCACGTATAATACGTGGCAATTTCCAATTTACCCATCCCTGGAGGAGAGTGCAGAAGGAAAGAGAGGGATGGGCGGTTTGAGAGAAGTGAAGAGGCAAGTGGCAGAGTTAGATGAGGTTAAGGAATGTGGAGGCAGAGAAAAGAGACCAAGGCGAGAAGAAGAGAAAATGAAAGTTAAGATGAAGAAGGAAGACGTGGTTGAAAGTGTTAGTGGATTGCGTGGAACGGTGGATGAAAGTGTAGAAGAGAGGAGATGGAGCTATGCCAGGAAGCAAAAGTTCAAGGGTTGGAAATTTAAAGATCTGACAGAGAAGGTGGTCCCTGAAAACCGGACAGCCGGACAGGACTGCCGCACAGCCAGAAAGGACCGCCGGACCGACCCGGACAGGTTAGGTTAGGTTAGATTAGGTTAGGATAGACTATCCTAACCTAATCTAACCTAACCTAACCTGTCCGGGTCGGTCCGGTGGTCCTGTCCGGCTGTCCGGTTTTCAGGGACCACCGACAGAGAAAACCGAAGTCAGAGAACAGACGAAGGTGAGAGTACAGACAATAGAGGAAGGAGAAATGGAGAGGGCTTGCAGGGAGAGAAGATTGAGAGAGGGAAAGAAAGAACAGGCGAATGGTATGGTTGGTATTAAGGAAGGGTGTGTTAAGGTGGGGAATGAGGCTAAGGTTGAGACGTTGAGTAGGTGGATAAGGAGACATGAGGATGAAGGTGGTGGGAAGCCAAGAAACGTAAGGAATTGGAAAATGGAGGTCGAGAGCAAGGCTAGTTGTGGAGTTTTGGGATTGGTTAGGAGATGGCCTCTTCTGGGAATAGGGTAATTTTCTTGTTGGGACTGACGGATAGGTCCTTACTTGTTGTTTTTTTTTCCGGGGAGGCGAGGGCAACCTCCGTGGAAATAAAACTTGCCCGGGGATTTATAGTGGTGTGGTTAAGTTAGGTAGAGATTAAATGTGTGTAAAAAAATGATGTAACAGTTTATTGATGTAGGTCTGATGTCTCAGAGACTTAAAAGACAAAAGATTGTGTGAAATTTTGTGGAGTTAATAGTTTTCTTTGGGGATTATTTGAGTGATAAATTTGGGGCTTAATTTTGTTGAGTGTAGATTGAGGTAAAATTGGGTGTTTGGTGATAATGGAAATTTGGGGAACTTGGCAGGCAAGTGTTTGATTTGTTTTCTGTGAGAGTTTTATGTTTATGCATATAGAGTAGAGACCTGCACGGGTATAGTTACCCCTGTCCAATCCCGTCCGTACCCACGGAGGTTTCTGCCCATACCCGTCCATACCCGCGGATTTTTTCACCATTCAAACCCGTGCCCGTCCATACCCGTGGCTTATCTACCCATACCCGTCCATACCCGTAGCAACCCATGCTTGCTATTTTCACGGAATTCGGTCAATTTTCACGAAATGCACCAATATTCACGGAATTCCGTCAATGTTCACGGAATTCCGTTAGTATTTAGGTACAGAATTTGTCAATTTCCTGGTATTCGTTCAACATTCACAGAATTCTGCCAATTTTCACGGCATTCCGTCATTTTTCACGTACCTAATCCCATCAATCTTCATGGAATTCGCAGAATTTTGCAATTTTTCAGTTTTCACGGAATTCCGACATTGAAAAAAATCTTGAAACTTGAAAAAAAAAAGAGACTTGAGAAGTTGGAGAGCCAGTGATCCCGGAGGAGGGGAGGTGTTCTCTGTGAAGGTGGAGAACGAGGACACAAGTTTACCTCAGATACACTGTGAGAGCCAGAGTGTGGAGGAGTGTCTGAGAGAGACTAACAGAAAGCCATCGGTGGTGAAGACAAGATAAGGTGAAGCCTGATGAAATATGTTTTCCTAAGTTGAAGCCTATTGCATTGTTTGTGTTAACAGATGATGTTTTGTGAAGATAATGATTTGTTTAAACTTAATTAACCCCTTGCATACCGATTTTTTTGCTACGCGCAATGCACAAAATTCCAAGTTTTTTCGGAAAAAGTGCAACAAATGAATCACACACTTCAAAATGTTGTATCTCAGGCCCTTCTTGTCCAATCCTGGTGAAATAAAAACTGTTTAGTAGGAAAAATTTCCAATTTTTTCACCATCCATCACATATCACCAAAATATTTATTCTGATGGCCACCTAATGTACAGAGTGGATATTTTCAAAGTATCAGTTTTCAGTCAGCTCACCTCAAAAATCTCGTTTTCACCGACAGTACCTTTTCACACAAATTCGACAACAGAGTTCGACCGTGTAAATGCTCCGTAGTGAGTCATAATCTCGCACAACATGCTTGAACTCCAAACTTGCATCCACAAGAAATATTTTGCGTTTTCAAGTAGGCCCATATCACCGAAACACGTGTTCGGCTGTCTGAAAAGTTTTCCACAATGAATGTTGTTCAATTTGACCGGCCAATGAATGCTGGATTAATTTTTCCCCTCCAATCATTGCACGCGCGAAGCCAACGACAAGTTTGAAGTGAATCGCCGCAATGAACGCATGTGCATGCAGGTGAGGATGCAGACCAAAAATCGAACCGTCCAATACCTGAGTGAGCCAAGTAAATCGAGGTTCGAGCAGAGCGCCGGGTGTTACAATAAACCCTTCTCAGTTCAAAGAATGAATTACAAGCTCGTTTTGCCCGAAAACACGACTGCCTGGTTCAAAGAATCATAATGAATGGGCAGAATTCAACAAAATTTCTGCCTGTTGCCGAAAAGATTCTCATTATCAACGGCACTGCATGGTCGCGGTGTTGAAGTTGCGCCAACGTGATTCAGATGCCATAACACAAGGCAGGGTGCAAGGCCAAAGAAAGGCTTGCAAAAAATTAGCACACAAGTCAGCAATCTGAGCCACGATTTGTAAACAAATGTGTAAAAATTCAATTGGCCTAAGTTGAAATTGGTTAAACTTTACAATCGGCAACTACCGCCGCGCATCTTGAATCGCAGCATCAAACGCCGCACGTCAATCCGCCATATCTCCAGCCACCGCATCCGCTCTGCAGATGCTGCAGCAATGGAGTGGCTTGACATGCAGTGGTTGAAAATGCGCCGATAAATGCCAATGGTGAAGTTCCACCTTGAATTTATGCTTTTGTTTTATTGTTTTTTTTTACCCAAATGATTTCTGTGACACCATGTTTAATTGATCTGCAGAGGTGATCCGTCATACATTCTGGCAGTGGAATTTTTTATTTTCATTCCATGCTCATTTATTCTCCCCAAATTAAAGGCTGATGAAAATCTTTGAGTTGGTCATGAAGCTGACAAAATATGCAGGTGTTCTAAGGCTTGTTTACACGTGAGTAATTTCGCCCGTCCATTAGTGCTGTGGCAGCAAAAAGCAACTCGTGGCCAAAATACTACACCGCAAAGCCGAAAACCAGTGATACTTTAAAAAAAACCACCCTGTAGTGCCAACATCATCAGATTGTGCTGATAAAATAGCGCAATTCAATAAGCGGTTCACATTCACATTCTTCATCACCAATAATGAGGTCCTGTGACCACTAGAGTCCTGCACGGGTAGAGTTTTCAATACCCATACCCAACCCATACCCGTGAAGGTGATGGTGATACCCGTACCCACCCATACCCATAATTTTTTGGATTTTTTTACCCGTACCCACCCGTACCCGTGATACCCAAACCCAACCCATACCCATGAGTAATATAGTCGTACCCACCCATACCCGTGAAAATTACATACCCGTACCCAACCCATACCCACGAGACCTGGACTCTGATGATTTGGCATGAAGACGACCAAGGTGCAAGTGTGCTGTCTGTGTTGTGAAAAGATTGGTGGCTAATTCTCACGTGCATCACAAGTGGGTAAAGTAAAGATGACACAGAACACAGGTCAAACCATCATATCTGAACCGAAATGAAACAAGACACAGGTGGGTGGTTGGTGTGAACCGGACACGCTCAGAATTTGGTTTTCGGCAAGACATCCCGAATTCCGGAATTTGTGAAAAAATGCGTACACCACTTCCCGAAATAAATCTCGCAAAACGCAAGTGATTTGCATCAACAACATTTTGGGTTCTCAGCTCTTCAATCTTTTTTTTGCCGCCGACGCGACCGGACGCGTTTGTGAGATTTTTGCGAAGAGGAGCAACTTGTGCTCTGGGAGAGATGAAAATTCGGAATTTTTCTGGGCAGCCTGTGGCAAGGGCGGTTTTTCTGTGTTTTTTAATTTATTTTTTGATCTTTGTCGTTTGGGCCGACCCATGTCATGGTCTTTGTTTGAATGCGTCAGTGAGCGATTTGGAACAAAAAAACAGTGGAAACCAGCAGCCATCACACTCCAAGCACGGAGACAAACTTTCTTATTTCGTTGTGGGGCATCAATTTTCTTCCATAAAACTTTCTTCAAATGCTGTTCCGCTAAAATTGGCGCTGTGCGTATGCACCATTCTGATTTGCTGTGGTGACGTGGAGCTCAATCCTGGTCCATCCCCCTCTTCGCGTTCCAATTGCAATTCCCGAATTCCAAGACGCACACCAGTGAACAAAACCAAAAAAGTGAAGTCCAATCCGACGCCTGAGTGGATACAGTGCGACAAGTGTCTGGATTGGGTTTCCTTTGCGGCGTCGGGTCTAACGTGCTTGTTTTCTGACGCTGGAAATGTGCCTTTTTGTTGCAGAATCTGCAGGCAGTCGGATGAGATAAAGGAATTGACATCGAGGATCGCAAAACTGGAAGCTGTTATCTCAGGCTTGGACAGTCGAGCATCTTTACGTGGTCCTTCGAGTTCTTCTAATTGTATGCAGCCTCCTCCTGACTGCTCTCAGAGTAAAAATTTGAACAACTGCAGCGCTGATTCCGGGTCACCTCTGGCCGCTCTATCCACTCCCACTCTTGGAGATAGAGCTGGATCACAGCTTGCAGGAGGCCTGGTTTCATCTGCTTCAGTTTCTGATGGGGATGTCGTCATCACCATTGGAAACTCTAATCTGAGGCGTTTGTACCCTGGGTTCACGTCGGTTGGCAGATGCTTGCGTTATACTAGGTGGAGAGGTGGTCTTACTATACCTGGAGCATATTTTTTGTTCTGGAATTGTTTGACCTGCCTATCCGGAAAGCACAGAGCCTTGATTAACCTGGTGATCGGGGAGGTGGATGTGCAGCATAATTCTGTTGCAGACACATTCATTGCTTTCACCCGGTTGATCGGGGATCTGAATGCTACCCTAAGTCTGGCATACCCTGGTATGTCAGGATCAATCAACATTTGCTCTATCCCTCCAAGACCAGGGAATCGTGAGTTGTCGGCAAAGATTGCGCAACTGAACGACTCCCTTTTACTATACTGCCGGAATCTTGTTAATGTGAACTTCCTCGATCTGAGGGATTTGCAGAAGTCCAGCATTTCGGTTGATGGATTGCACTATTCCAACGAAAGTGCTTCCAGGGTTGCTGCTGGCCTGGTGCAATCAGTCAACTCTTTTTTAGCTTAAACCCGTGTTTGGATTTAAGCTTGCCGTCAGAATCCGAGATCCACATATCTCCATGTACAGACAGCTCATTCAATCGTTTGAAGTTCAGATTGGCAGTATTGTTGCTCAATGCCCGGAGCTTGCTCCGGGCATTGAGTTGGAGCTTGCTCCGCAAACGCCGGGCTCTTCATCCTATTTTTGATTCTCCCAACATAGACTGTGTTGCTGTTGCTGAGACCTGGCTGGATGAGTCATGCTCCGAGGTTGACATTCTCCCGAGTGATTATGCTGTGTTCCGCAGGGATCGCTCGAGACTTGGAGGGGGTGTCCTCCTTGGTGTACGACGAAATCTCCAGCCACGACTCATCCACATAAGCAAGGTATCTGAACTGATCATTGTGTCCTTAGAATCTTCCTTTCCACCAACCATAATCATAATGTTGTATCGACCCCCTAACATTTCCCTAGATTGTTTCACTGGGATTTGCACTGAAATCCTGAACTCCATTTCCCCCATGTTTCGTGCCCACCCTGGTTGTAATCTGCCAGTGTTTCTTTTAGGTGATTTCAATATTGATGCTCCAGCCTCAGGATCAGAGGTTTTCCCCGATGGGCTACAAAGGCTAGTTGATAGGCTCTCCCTTCAACAGGTTGTTGATTTTATAACTCGGCCAAGGAGCTCCATCCACTCAGAGAGTGAGGGTTCCACCATTGACTTGATATTCCACTGCCCAAAGTCTGAGCTTCGGCATATCCATCCCTTGGCTGGTCTTAGTGACCACTTGATGATATTTGCTGAATTTTCAGTTGACTGTGCCTCCCCTCCTTCTTTGCCTTCAACCCCAGTTAGTAATAGGGCCAGGTTAAATTTTAATGCTTACGACAAGATGGCTGTGGACAGGTTCCTAAACTTTGCATTGCTAGACTTTGGAGACACTTGTTTCAAAGTGGATGAGCTTTGGGCTGAGTTCAAATCACTGTGTTGCTTTGTGACAGAAAAGTTTATACCAAAGAAAAACGTCATAACTTGTCGTGGCTTCTCCTTTCCGGTGTGGTTCACACCTGGACTTCGCTCAAAGTATCTGCGGCTCCAACAGCTTTTCCAGGACTGCCTTTTGGAGCCAAGGTTACTTCCCCAGTATTCCTTCGCCTTAAAGGACTACCAGTGGGAACTGCATGACACAGAGAGAAGGTTTCTTCAGGTGTTGGCTGTCAATGATGTGATCTCCACTAAACAGTTTTGGAGATTTCATCACAGCAAAACTTCTACATCGGAGACCCTTGTCAACTGTGGAGAAGGTAATGATCCGGCATCTTTTGCACTGAAGGTCCGTGAACATATGGGTGCTGTTTCATTACCAGATTCTGGACTCACTTGCAGTCAGCAACCCATAAATTTTATGAGGGATGCTGATGTGCTGACTGATGGCTCTGTACTTTATGCAATTAAATCTAGCAATAATTCAACTTTTGACCTCATTGACTGCATTCCAATGGTATTTCTAAAGAACCACAGGGATGTGTTATCAAAATATTTGTTTATATTGTTCTCTATGTCATTAACTTTAAACATTATTCCAAGTGATTGGAAGCAAAGCATAGTTAAGCCTCTTCCTAAAGGAGGTTTAGCTCTGTCAATTGAAAACTTTAGACCTATCAGCCTGATAAGCTCTTGTGCCAAGCTGATGGAAAAAATCGTTTCCGGTTACTTTTATCGCTTGCTTGAGGGTCAAAACTTTTTCTTCAGCATGGTTTCAGATCCAAATATTCTTGTGAAACTCAGCTCACCGGTTTTATTCATGAGATCTCAGTGGCCTTAGGGAATTCAACACAAACAGATGCTGTATTTATAGACCTGGTTAAAGCCTTCGATCGGGTCTCCATACCTCTACTTTGCAGGAAATTGGCCAAGTTGAATATCCCTGAAAACTTGTTCACATGGCTTTCAAACTTCATTACTGATAGGCATTTCAGGGTTCTGTTAAATGGGGAGTTGTCCGATATTATTCCTGTAACGAGTGGCATCCCACAAGGATCTGTTTGTGGTCCCTTACTTTTTCTTATCTATATTAACGACATGACTTCCGCAATTAAGTCCAGAGAATCCGACTTTTTGCGGATGACATCGTTGTTTATAGGGTCATATCCTCAAGGGAGGACTTCATTGCTCTGCAGACCGATGTGGACTCCATTGCAGAGTGGTGTGATGCCAACTGCATGGGTATAAACGCCTCAAAAACATCCATTATGTCTTTTTCAACTTCCCGATCGCCTGCATTGTATGACTACAAGGTAGGATCAAAAGTTCTTTGCAGGCCAGAAATCATAAAGTACTTGGGATTGCTTTTTACTTCCGAACTGAGCTGGATTCCACACATTAAAAAGATTGTGCAAAAAGCATCAAATCAATTGAAGTTCCTCATTAGGAACTATAGCTATGCTTCTAGGCAAATCAAGACTATTTTATACATGTCAACTGTTAGGTCATTGTTAGAATATTCAACCACATCCTGGTCACCTTTCCAAAGATGTCACATTGATGCAATTGAGGCTGTGCAGCGGAGAGCTGCAAGATTTGTTTCAGGCAACTTTAGCTTTGACGCGAGCGTTACGTCTCTCTTAAATGAGTTAGGATGGGATTCTCTTGAGAAGAGAAGAGTCCTGCATGGCCTTTCAGCATTAAGGCATTGCATTCTGGAACGTGGAGGCTGGGGTGATGGACCGTGGAATCTTATCCCAAACGACAACTCTACAAGAGCAAGCGACTTTCTGTCCTTCGTTCCTCCTGTTCTTTCCAAAAACATAGACAGAAACTCGTTTTTTCACAGCAGCCTTTTTCTGTGGAATCGTCTTTGCCTTCCTATGGATGCTCTCAATTTTTCCGAGGGCCACTTCAACAATGTTGTTCGGACTAAAATAGAGAATCTAACAATGGTCTAGGCAAATTTTCGGGCAGCTGACTTAGAGCCATATTTGCATCATTACTGGTCAGATTCTTCCTGCAGCTTCGATTTTAAAAATAAGTAGGCAGGGGTTCGCAGATAGCTTTTCTAATTCTTCTCCCCCCCCCCTTTTTCCTCCCATTTTCCATCAATTTACTCTTAGGGCAATTTCATCCATTTGTTTGTTTTTAATGCAAATGCCTGTTGGTTTGGCTTTAATTTGTGCATACAATACAATACATGATCTCCATTTCTGTCTCTGGAATCTCCGGCATCATCTTCAAAACTTTTGCAAGGTTCGTTGCCCACAATTTATTTTAATGTGTTTGTTTTGTCCTTTTGACCTTGAAAAAAAAAAAAAAAAAGCACTTTTCAGATCTCAAAACTCCACTTCCAGATCAAAAGAACACGGAACAAATCCCGAAATTGGACGAATTTCTTTTCCGAGATCCACCATTTCTTCAAAAAACACAAGAGAAAACACGTCAAACACGTGGCGAACTGGCAATGAAATCGCATTCTGACGGAGAAAGCCAAAACTTTTAAAACGCCAATTGATCGAAACTTCATGAAACGAAAATGAGATGGCAGCACCAGCGTCTGGGGACTATATTCCTGCGACGTCATTATCTGACAGAAATCCAGCCATTGGTCCTTCTGCTTGCCAATAGAGCGTTGCATCGGAATGGAACAGTGCGTAGTGCCTAAGAGAACAGGAGGTACCCACACAGAACGCACAGATTGTCTGACCGAATGTGCTCTCCGATACACCCAATGGGTGACGTGAAGGGAGGGATGTACCTTCTGGCAGGGTCATCATCAAGCTGCATCTTTAACCTTGCTTTAAGAGTGATCCAGATTAACGAAATTGAATACGAGCAGGTCAACGAATGCCTTTATCTCGCAGATTCAGATGGTTCATCATTATGATTCTGTATAGTGGCGGCTGAATTGATGTCCCATAGGTACCTACATGTAAAAATTGTGACCTGATTTTAGAAAAACTCCATGCTGGAGAAATTAAAGATGGTATTAAAACGAGGGCGAAATCTGATACCCCCAGAAAGCTTGGTTGAAATCTGGCGCTTTAATTTCTACCACCTGCATTCAAACAGAAAAGGTAACAGTTCCAAAGTTCTGACCACCACCGCTTCTGCCGCATCCGCAGCTTCCACCACATCCGCTGCCTCCACCGCTTCTCTTTAAGAAAGCGGCGGGCGAAACATGCGGCACGTCATACCTTGCCCTTTTATTTTTTGTGTTTAATTTTCTTTAATTTTTTTCCTTATTTTTTGAAAAAGAAAACAAATAAGTCAGTGCCCCAGCTATTTTTGTGGCTCTCCCGATGAGATTGGATTTCGCACTGAAATCCATGTTGCAAACCTCCAGATTTGCCTGATGCATTTTAACTCGCTGATCAAAAAGAAACTTTTTTTATTTGGGTGACATGTCATGTTGCAATGTTGAGTCATTATATTCAAAAGCTCGGCTCTTACCGCTTAAGATAACAGTACAAAAAGCTTATTATGAAAATAAGCGTCATCAAAAATGCACCGTGAGCTTCACTTGAGTGAACGCCATGGCATCAGATATGCGGCAAAAGCGATGCAGTGCTTTGGAACTGTTTCTCTTTTTTTTTTTTTTTTTAATTTTTTCCTTCTCAAAAAAAGGAAGAAAAATTTCGGAGACAAATGTTTTGAAAATAATAAACATGCATGGGTACATCAATTCTGCCGCCATTTTTCTTGCAGAGGTACCAGTTTGATCGCTACATAATGTACTTGATTTCATGCATAGGTTGCTGTTGGTGGCCCACAACCAGCGACCCTCCATTTCACTCCGATTCAATTCATTGTGTTCTTTCATCACTTCCCAACTTCACAATCCACCCAATCCTTGGCGGAATATGCCCGCTGCCCGCCTTCCCAATTTAGCCAGATGCATGTGCATTTGAGCGCAGTTCAAGAGAAGAGAAGAGAAGCCATGCAGGTTCCTTTCGTTGGCCTCTCCTTGAGCTGAGCAAACAGCAATTCCCGTAAGCGCAATGATCAGCCAATCCGAGCTGCGCCGGTTGTTGGTGACGTCGCAGGAATATAGTCCCCAGACGCTTGTGATGGCAGCCGCGTCCTTCAGTCAATGCACCAATCCCGGAACGAAGATACCAGCTCGAAGCCTCATAAAATTCGTCGGGAATAAACTTAAACTTAAAACTTGTGTAAGGTTTTCGGGGTGTTCCCCAGGGCTTCTTTTCGCCCACATCAACCCATTCATACTTTGCGCCTTACTCTGGCGCCATTCATACCAATCATTCCTGGTTGTGCCATTCAGCCATTCACACCTGGTTGTGGATGTGACAAGACAAGACAAGACAAGACGTAAGGTATGATGCCTTCTTTTCGGCAAAAACCCACAACCCAAAATTTACTCTCGAATAAAAAGACAAAACACCATTGAAAAAAAAAAAAACACATTTCACTCACTCACAGAACCCCAGCGCAACACAAATCCAACCTCGGCCTACCTACCTACCTAAAGACAAAAATGAATGAAAGAGAAACAGAAAAACTTAGCTCTGAATCTTGGCTAAATCCTTCCTCATCGGCTCAGCGTCAGATCAATCATCCTCCAGGCTAGGTTATCGTCATCACCAACACCTCCCTCGTCCTTCACTCCGCGTCATCTCTCGAGCTCATCAGACATCCGTCACCACAGTTCATCCAACTGCTCACCTTGACATTCTAAAACAGGAGAAAAAAAGAAACGAGAAAAAAGGATGAAGGAAGGAAGCAAAGCAACCTCAAAAGAGGCAGCCTTTAAAAAGAATAAAAAGAAAAGAAATACAAGAAACAAGAAATGTAAGAAAGGAACCAAATGAAATAAAGATGAGAACTTCCCCTTTCCAGTGCACCACAACGGGGGAATGGTTCGCCTTGTGTCAGTCACGCGGCGAGAGCGCTGTCCGGCATAAGCTCGGTTGTGTGTGTGTCTGCTTGTGTGTGTGTGTCTGCTTGTGTGTGTGTCTGCATGTGTGTGTGTCTGCATGTGTGTGTGTCTGCTTGGGTGTCTGAAGTGATTGCTATATGACTAGGCCCCGTCCACATTCCGATGATCTCTTCGCGGTCCTTTCCCCTCCTTTTCCCTTTACCCTTCCTTTCGATAATGCAGCCGACGGTCGCGTTTCCTTCCCATCCCTTCCCCTCCCTTCCCTGGTATATGATGAACCTCTTCTGTTCACAATTGATGATTGCCTTTATGGCATGAAAACCTGTAGAACAGAGTAAATCTGATATCTGATACCGATTCACCATACCCATACTGGTGTTCGGTACCCCTGTATGTGTCTGTGGCTTAATAATGACTCCATTTCGGAGTGGTGCAACGCCAACTGCATGGGTATAAATGCCTCGAAAACGTCTATCATGTCCTTTTCAGCCTCCAGATCACCTGCTTTGTTCGATTACAAGGTAGGATCTAGTACCCTGGACAGGCCGGATACTATAAAGTATTTGGGACTCCTATTTAATTCTGAATTGAGTTGGGTGCCACACGTCAGAAATATTGTGCAAAGAGCATCAAACCAACTGAAGTTCCTTATCAGGAACTACAGCTATGCTTCAAGAAAAGTTAAAACTATTTTGTACTTCTCCACTGTCAGGTCTTTGTTGGAGTATTCTACCACATCTTGGTCACCTTTTCAAAAATGCTATGTTGATGCAATTGAGGCTGTGCAGAGAAGGGCCGCGAGATTTGTTTCCGGTAACTTTTGCTTTGATGCAAGTGTTACGTCCCTATTAAATGACCTTGGTTGGGATTCACTTGAGAAGCGAAGAATTTTGCATAGTCTCTCAATGTTTAGGCACTGTATCCTAAAACATGGTGGATGGGGTGACGGGCCATGGATTCTCACACAAAACAACAACTCCACCAGAGCAAGCAAGTTCCTGTCATTTGTTCCACCTACGCTGTTGAAAAACATTGACAGGCATTCATTTTTCCACCGCAGCATTTTTCTGTGGAATCAGCTTTGCCTCCCAGTAGATGTTCTCCACTTTCCCGAGGCAGAATTCAATAAAGTTGTTCGGGCGAAATTGGAGAACTTAACTCAGATGTAGGTAGTTAAGGCGGTAGGTAGTTGCTTCACAGATCAGCCCAGATTTTTGCTGGCCTTACCCTCCATCTAAGTTAAGCATGTAGGTTTAGAGAGGGATTTTTTGCTGTTTACTTATTCGCTCCCCCCTTTTTCTTCTTTTTTTCACTGAAATCACTGTTAGGGCACATGCATTCTGGTTTGCCTGCTTCTTTTTGACCATGATGGAATTTGGCTCGGCCACTGAATTATGTTTTTGAAACCTGCTTGGAGCCTGTTCATTTTGAACTTTTCGGGACCCTGCCATGACATAAATTTTGCAAGATGTGAACTGTTGCCAAGGTTCGTTTTATTTCCATTCTTTTATTCCATTCTTGTTTTGTTCCGTTTTTTGACTTGTTTTACATGCCACTTGTCATGCTGTCCAATAACTTGATTCGCCTACCCATCTACCTAATCTTTTTCCGGCGAAAATTGATTTTTCCAATGCCATAATGGAGAGGTTGACACCAATAAATCTAATTCACTTCCTTTCTGGCAAAATGAAACATGATCTATTACTGACATCGTGCTTCGATGCACTGGATGTTTTGTGCGCCTTTCCTCGGCATCGGTCTTTTTTTCTTTTCTTTTTACTTTTAAAAATGACTCTGGACCTTTTGTCCAACGAATGCGACGGCGGGGGGACTCCGTCCCTAGTTATAAAAAAAAAAAAAATAAAAATGTTTCTGTAACTTGCCGCCACTCTTGGACGGACTAAGTGTTCTTTTACGTGCACATGGTGAATTGCACACGGGACCACCTTCTTAAAGTCCCTTCCGAAGGACTAGAAGACTTGCCACTAAGTCTCCCTTTCTGTCACTGCAGCCAGAATGGCACATGACCCAACCCACAAATTCCGACTGTGGCGGGAATCGAACCCACAACCTTCGGATTTGGAGTCAGACCAGCGAACCAACTGAGCCACTGTGACAGACCGTAAGTGTCGGAAGTGTCGCATGTCGCAAGAATCGGAAGTGTCGCATGTTGGATTTTTGCCGACAGTCGAAACATTCGAAACCGAAGTCCGACCGAACTTCGAACGAAAGCGCGAAATGCAATGTGCCTTTTTTGACAAAAGTTTGACGCACAACATTTCTGCAACCTTACAAGGCTTGTTGATTCCGCATAAATTTTTCCAACGCATTTTTGCTGGCCGAGACTCGGGACAAAGTCGCCTAAAAATGACTT
The DNA here is from genome assembly GCA_030068105.1 of Sinentomon sp. SZTP_YWyxl. Lineage (NCBI taxonomy): Eukaryota > Metazoa > Arthropoda > Protura > Sinentomata > Sinentomidae > Sinentomon > Sinentomon sp. SZTP_YWyxl. The sequence continues at coordinate 2,363 of JASGXE010006747.1, read as the reverse complement.
TCATATCTCTGAGCAGCTTCCATTTCTATTTTATTGCAGACTGTGTGCGAAGCTCTGACAATTACGTAAATTGAACAAATGAAAATGACGATGAGGTTTGTTTGTGATGCGCGGTAATGAAATCGGGCGGAGAAATGTGGGTGGGCATTGTGTGGCGTGAGCCTCTCATAAAATTTAAAAAAACGGCCGTTCCGCTCGGATCCTGCAAAGTTCACAAAATAAAGGAAACTTTTAATGACCGCACATTTTCATTGACAGGTGAGGAAGGGCCTCGCCAATTTCTGCCGCAGACCTCAATTTCTGCCCAAAAAATTTGGAATCATTTTTCATTGGTTCAATTTCCGAAAACTTGTCGAAGCTCTGCCCTCGCAGACTGTGCTTTGCATGGACGCATCAACACGAAAGAAGCGTCCAACATTTCTCCGAAAAAAAAGGCGCCTTCGATCGAACAAAACTCAAAAGTCAAATCGAACGAAAGTTGAAGCGAAATTGACTTCTCTCAAAAAAATTTTTTTTTGCGATCGGAAGCGTTTTTTTTTTTCATTTTTTTTTTTGTTTTGTTTATTTTTTTTTTCGGGCGTCCCGCCGCAATTTTTTTTTGTGCCCCAGAAAATTTTTTACCCATTCACCCAAGCCCGTTTTTCCCTCCAACACCCATACCCAACCCGTACCCGTGAGTCCTTACCCGTACCCAACCCGTACCCGCACAGGATTGCTCCGTACCCGTCCATACCCACCCGTCATCCTTAAAAGCTTACCCATACCTGCGGGTACCCGCGGGTACCCACGGGTACCCGTGGGTACTCACCCGCGGTTGCAGGACTCTTGTGACCACCACCAGCTGCTAAGTTTTCCTTTTTTTTTTTTTTGTTTTGAAGCCATAATAAAACAAGAACTGAACACTCCATAGCATAAAACACAGCAAATGAAACCAACAAAGTCATTCAAAACAACTAATAAAACCTTCAGAATTCTAGAATTACTCTGAACAAAACACAGAAAAAATGTCAGGACAAGATTTGGCTGAGTTGCATTCGAAATTTTGAAAATGGAGACGACGCTTCAAACTTGTCGAACTTGTCTGTCACAGTGGCTCAGTTGGTTCGCTGGTCTGACTCCAAATCCGAAGGTTGTGGTTTCGATTCCCGCCACAGTCGGAATTTGTGGGTTGGGTCATGCGCCATTCTGGCTGCAGTGACAGAAAGGGAGACTTAGTGGCAAGTCTTCTAGTCCTTCGGAAGGGACTTAAAGAAGGGCAGCTTGGTTCGTAACAGGGAATTTTGCTTTTGATGCAAGTGTGACAAGCATGTTGACTGATTTGGGCTGGGATTCCCTCAACAAAAGACGGTTACTACATGGACTGTCTGCATTCAGGAATTGCATTGTCAACAAAGGTGGCTGGGGGGATGGGCCCTGGATCTTCACTCGGAATGACCATAATACAAGAGCTAGCAAGGCAATTTCCTTTGTGCCAACTTTACTCTTCAAAAATGTAGACAGGTATTCCTTTTTTAATCGCAACCTTTTTCTGTGGAACAAACTTGCATTGCCAGCTGAAATCTTGCAGTCACCCGAAAAGCAATTCACTGATGTCATTTCTTCAAAACTAGATGTTTAGATAGTCAGTCTTCATAGCAAAATCACTAATTTCTACCCCCCATTTCTTTCTCTCCTTTTTTTTGGCATGCTAATTTCTGCACAGGGTCTACTTACTGAACCGTGTGGCCTTATCACTTCTCGACTGAAATAAAACTAAACTGGCCACAATTCAATTCATATCTGCAACCTGCACCAATTTGAACTGCTCACCTCTTTCACTCTGGACTCTTGATGACATCTGCATCTGACCATTTATGCAAGTATGACCTGTGCTTTTTTACTTTTATTTTCTTTTTGATATTGTATGAAAAATGAACATTGCCACTAACAATAATTGCCCATTGGCAATTTGTCTGCATCGCCAGACTTCATTCCATTCCTCCACCTTATTTGGAAACCGATGCGCTGTCCTCTTTTGAGCAATGTCCATTTTATAACGTCTTGACGTGGTGCCTGGTGCACTGAACTGTTGCTCATTTGCATCGTTCCATTGGCGTTGGATTTTACCTTCTGACTCCGGACTCTTTGTCCTTCGAAATCATCGGCGGGGGGACTCTGTCCCCAGTTAAATTTAATTTTAATTTAATTTAAGGTGGTCCCGTGTGCAATTCACCATGTGCACGTAAAAGAACACTTAGTCCGTCCAAGAGTGGCGGCAAGTTACAGAAACATAATAAAGCCACAGACACATACAGGGGTACCGAACACCAGTGTGGGAATGGTGAATGATTGGTATGAATGGCGCCAGAGTAAGGCGCAAAGTA
>JASGXE010006746.1:0-20817 GCA_030068105.1 Sinentomon sp. SZTP_YWyxl | reverse complement strand
GAGCCACTGGTGAAGCTGACCTGAGCGCCTGGACAGGCTCAGTGGCCGAGGCACTGAGTTGGTGCGAGGAATTTTTGGCGGCTCTGCTAGACGAAGAGTCCACATGCTTCTGGTGCAAGATAGGAGATTGGCGGCCGCCATTGGTAACCGAGGTCGCTGGCCGCCTCACAGCGTCTGCATACGTCTCCGATGCTTCACATGATTGGCTGCTGGAGCATTGAATATTGGTAGCACAACCATGTGTCGGTTGGTGCGTGGCAGATGAACTTGGCATGACGGGTGGAGATCCAACAGGATCAGCAGGTGAGGACCTGCTGAGAGCACGTACATCTTCTGATATTGCCCCGATGATTGCGTCAGCATCCTTGATGCGGTCATCGAGGGCCGAAATCGTGTTGCCAAAGGTGCCACTCAAAGTGACAATGGTGCCCTTGATTTCCTCAATAGCGATTTCAGCACGATCGAGGCGGTCATTAAGAGTAGCAATGGATCCGCTTGCCGCAACACCTGCGGCAACCTTCTTACTACAATCCTGACAAATCCAGAAAATCACATTCGAGTCATCAGGAATTTTGCAGCATTTCAAATGGTGCCAAATTGGGCAGCCTGGTAAGCCAATATGAGACTTCAGTGTGTCCCCGGCTGCTGCACAGTCAAGTCTTTTGAATATGCAAGATTCGAAGCAGAGCAGTTCAGGTGGTGAGGCAGATGCCTCCGACGCCGGAAGGGAAGAAGCCTTTTTGCTCGGCTTCAACTGTCTTGACCGATTCCGTGCGGCAGTCATGATTTCGAGGAAAGTTTTTGAGGCTTTGTTAGATCAAGTCAGCCAGGTTAGCCTCCTCCGGGGGTATGCGTTTATTGCTGCAAGAAGTTAGCCTCGCGCTGCCACGTGCACAATGGCGGCGATCTCAGTGTCTGTTTGCGTCTGTTGTTTGCTGTTGCTGTTTTGAGACAGAGAACTGGCAAGAACAATGTTTTTGGTCCTCTGGATGACGTTTATCCCATCAGAGAATGCAGAAACTGACCACAAAGTTCAGGTGTGCAGAGAATATGACGGTGACGCAGAAAAATGTCAATCAGGACAGGAGCGGCGGATCAGTTCAAACGTGCAAACAACTGTTTGGACGTCGGAAAACGTTCTGATTGCTCAGAAGTCAGGAACTTTCCAATTATCGGTAAAAGCGACGAGGATATGAACCGGAACACAAGAATATCTGTCTTTATCAGAAAGATTCTGTCGACCAGATGATTTGTTTCAATCGAAATACGGAGAAAACTGACATGCGCTTCCATCGTGATTGACGCCAAGCAGACGACTTTATAAAATGTGGGTGGTCAAACGGAACATAATTCGCGTCGCTGCGGCAATTAGACCCAAATAATTATCGACCGATATCATTAATTTCAACTCAAAGAAACAATGTTTCACGATATATCACATGGTAATGTACGCAATCTCTCATTTGCTGGCCGAATAAAACTTATGATGTTTATTATCTGTTCAAATTATTTAAATTATATCACATGGTAATGTACACAATCTCTCATTTGCTGGCCGAATATAACTTATGATGTTTATTATCTGTTCAAAATTATTTAAATTATATCACATGGTAATGTACACAATCTCTCATTTGCTGGCCGAATATAACTTATGATGTTTATTATCTGTTCAAAATTATTTAAATTATATCACATGGTAATGTACGCAATCTCTCATTTGCTTGCCGAATATAGCTTATGCTGTATATTATCTATTCAAAATTATGTAAAATATATCACCGGTAATTTACGAAATCTCTCATTTCCTGGCCGAATAAAACTTGTGCTGTTTATTATCTATTCAAAATTATTTAAAATACACCACAGGGTAATTTACGTAATCTCTCATTTGCTGGCCGAATATAACTTATGTTGTTTATTATCTATTCAAAATTATTTAAAATAGATCACCGGGTAATTTACGCAATCTCTCATTTGCTGGCCGAATATAACTTATGCTGTTTATTATCTATTCAAAATTATTTAAAATACACCACAGGGTAATTTACGCAATCTCTCATTTGCTTGGCCGAATAAAACATATGCTGTTATTGTCTATTCAAAATTATTTATAATATATCACATGGTAATGTACGCAATCTCTCATTTGCTGTCCGAATATAACTTATGATGTTTATTATCTATACAGGGTGAGTCACCTCGAATGTTGGTTTTTTCGATCGCATTTTCCGCGAAAACGGCTGCTCCTGCAACTGCGGAGCCCTGGAGTTTTTTGAACCTGGTTCTTTTGCGCTTTATTTGGTTCCATTGGGTTCTTCCAAATTTCCACCCCTATGCCCTTTTTGGGGGAGGGTAGTTAGGGGTGTTTTCTATGCTGCGCATTATCTCCGGAACTCTGCTTCGGAGGTCCATGGTTTAAATTACAAAGTTCTTCATTTCCTTGTTCTGAAGGCACCAGAAGTGGTCCGAATCAAATCCACCCCTTGGCTTCCGTTTTAGGGGTGATTTTCAGCGGGGAGGGGTAGAGTGGTTGGAAGGGCGTTTTTTCAGCAGGCATGCGTTCTTCGTGTCTCGGATGATGAGGCCAGAGACCTCAGTCCCCTGCTGTTCGATGAAGCCACATTTGGGGATGCCTGAAGGGGATAAAGGGGTGGTTATGGAGATATTTCCGTTTTCGCGGAAATTTCGATCGAAAAAAAGCTACATTCGTGGTGACTCACCCTGTATATCACCGGGTAATTTACGTAATCTCTCATTTGCTGGCCGAGCCAGATACATTGAAATATAGGCTTCTTAGGCAAATACAATAGAACTACCATAAAACTATCACATTGAGTAGTGGGGGGTCGGATCACTTTTTTCCACTGATTAATTTCGATCCGTATGGTCGTGGGGAATCTGAATCTGAAATGTTGGTGGTTTATTTACGGGACAACATGTATTTTGCATAGCGAAAAGAAATCAGACTACACATTACTGCACTTTTACGACTTCTTTTGCGAAACGTCTTGGTTGATCAGACTCAAATAGCGACGGTTTGATATTCACGATTCAGATGTGATGAGTTCGGAACGCCTGCCGCATTTACTGGAATTTTCTTTGAGATTAGAATGTTGATCCGAATTGCGCGAAGAAAATGACGCACTGTGCTGACGATATACTCCTATTCTGGTTACTTTTGCCAGAGAAAAATAACCAGCTATTTAGCTCTCTGCAAGAGCATACTGCTCTTTGCGGACATCCCGTCCCGTTTTATTTTCGTTTGGCTGGCGTTATCAAGCATCTGCGGGCTGCTCGGCGTGAATAAAATTCGCCTTGAATCGACAGTTTGCGATTTGAAATATCCTATTTTTCGTATATGAAGGCACTCGTCTATGCTGGCCTTTCCTGTCAACTGAGTGCCGGAGAGGTGCCTGGGAAAGCAGGGCACTGGTTCGCTGCCGCGGCCGGGTGAAGCTCATGCGGGGCGGCCTTGAAACCGGAGCCACAGGCCGGAAAACGTCTCGAAGGAAGCAGATTTAAAACTGCCTATAAAGGCAGGGGAAGACTGCCAAGAAGGCATGTGCGTCAACCTGGCCCCCCCATCTCGAGTTTCGTGCTAGTTTTTGGCTTTTGGTTAGTATACGTTTGTGCTCATTTGTGCCGCAAAAAGTTCGTTTGTGCTGCTACTGTGTTCACATAAAACGGAAAAACAAATGGGTAGGCTAACTTGACGTGAAGTTAGCCCCCCAAAACCGAAAATGTCTTTTTTGAAAAATTCTCTTTGCCATCGTTACTGGCTTCATTTGTGCTGGTTTATGGCGCAAAAGCGCCCTTGTTAGCGTGATTGGGACGGGCAGTCACCATCCAAAATACAAAGGGGAGTCCCCTCCTCGAATCTCTGATATCAAAAATAGGCCGTGGCTCGAGTTTCATATCCGATGAAATAGAAATAAAATTATCAATTATCTTCTCAGCTGCCATGGTTTCGTGGCGAATTTCGATTCTTCAACCAGTCAACCCATTGCCTCCCACACCAAACTTCGATGCAATGGCTAATTCAGATACCGAATCTCTTTCACGACGACTTAAAGATTCACAATATGATTAGATGTAATGAGAGGACGCCCATACAAAGAGCCCAACAAAACTGCGGTTTGAAACCACACGAGTACTTGTGCGTCATATTGGTTTGCATACATTGCGCTTCTTTTTAGGGGTGAGCGTTCCCAACATCACTCTAACGCGGAAGGAGTTTGTACTGTTACAAAATATACCTAATCGTTAATACGATCAATGCAGTGTCCCAGGCGAGGACCATAATGTTTGAGATGATTTCTCAATCCATGAGAAGTACACTCTTATGGGCATTATAATTTACTCACAGCATCATTGTAGGTCGCCTCCAGCTCCTTATTCCCTCCAAAGTACCTTATTTCTTCACCAGTCTTGGGCCTGAGATATGGTTTCATCTGCGAATTTTCCAGAAAAATGGAATGATCTTAATGGGTAATTAAAACACGTGTTTGAATCACAACCCGATTGGAAGCTCAATCAATTGGAGAGACTGGCCACACTCTAAACACGAAGTTGAGTTAGGAACACTATGTTTTAACATGGACTTAGATAGGAAGTGTTCTTTTAGGAACATTTTGGAACACTACGTGTGTTTTTGGAACACGTGGGCGATTTGGAACACCATAAGTGTTTTTTTTCTGTTGTTGGGCTCCATTTTTAATTTCGAATCGAAAGGTGTTCAATTGGAACACCTTTCGTGTTCCAAATCGCTGGAAATGGAACACTCAGTGTGTTCCAAGAAAAAGACCAAGTGTTCTTAAAAGAACACGTCCTATATCTAAGCCCATGTAAAAATATAGTGTTCTAAACTGAACTTCGTGTTTAGAGTGGGCTAGCACCATATTGCCGCTGCTGTTAAATTGCATTAACCAAAATTTTTACATTTCATCCAAAAGTTAAAATGGCAAAATAAATGTTTTGTGCATTTGACAAAAAACTCCATCAATCGAATTGCCGCCAAATTTGTGTGTCAGAATTGAGCGCAGACCACGTTGTTTACATTTGCACGGGCAGACAGTTCTTTGGTATTATGCCACATTTTGCAATATTTTGTTTATTGGTTAAGTTTCGCTGATCGAATTGAATCTTTCTAGCTCATTTAACAGCCCATCTGCTCCAGGATGTTACATGACGGCTATTGTATTCATATTCTACCTTTGGCAATTAATTTGATAATTTGATTTGGCAATCATTTGATCTGAAAGGCACACCGTTGCTGTTTGCTGAAAAGGGAGTTCACAATAGCACGGCTAAAGAGCGCCGCTATTTACTAAAAACGTTTCCCTGCGATTGTGCAATCGTGTCACCCTCTTTTAATCCTTTCCGCGTTTCGAGTATTTACGTAGAAACAGACTTCTGGTTAAATTTATCTTGCTCCAATGCAATATCCCATTTTTGTCTGACAGTCAAAATCACATAAAAAACTGGAAAGGCACGGCCACCTTTCTTCTCAGCCAAATATGCTGTTTTGGCTGTTCTAATGATGACTATTTTCTCAGGTTCACGTGAAAATGCCAACATCGGTGGCAACACTTGTCGAGGTACTTTATCTTTTTTAATTTTCAACCTTGAATTTAAAAGCGTAACCAGACCTAATGTTTCGTCAGACGTAAGGGTTTATCTTCTGGTCGAATTTCAGGAAGACTTTTGAACCGAATTCTTACATGTCTTGAATGAGTTAACCAAATAAGGGGTGGTCATTTTTTCTTGACTTCGGGTGAACAGGTGCATTTGGCAAATGCGGTCGGCTTCAACAGGTTTCAGTTACATCCGCCATTTATACTGGTAGTTGCCTGACTATTACCAAATGGATTAATCCTCTATGTGTAGAATTTCTGTGTTTGGTGGCCACAGAAAACGGTCAAAATGTACCATTAAAAACTAACAAATTTTCAGGAGATATTCCGCATGCCAACACAGCAAAATATTGGAGTGAAAAATGGCTCCAAACATCCATGTTGATTTTATGGGCCATAAACCCCACTAAATGTGCCCTATTTCGAGGTACAGGGGCGAATTTCAAAATCAACAGAGCCAAATTTTCATAAGTTTTCATAACCTTGAAACACAACCTGATAACCTTAAAAAGTTTTCATAAATTTTCATAAATTTTCATAACCTCGTAGCTATTGTTGACCAATTATTAAATACGAATGCAACGTTCTGTTATGCCAAATTTTGGTGGACCCATGAAAATCCCAAAATTGACCCTTTTATTAAAGACGAATGCAACGTTCTGTTATCCCAAATTTTGGTGGACCCATGAAAATCCCAAAATTGATCCTTACATTGATGTGAAAACGGGCGAATATTAAAAATCTATCTGGAGCAACCAAATTTTGAAAAACGATTCCTTTTTTCGATTAGCGTAGAAGATTAAGAGTCATGAAATGCTGTGCGACCTCCCGTTTCTGGTGTTTGGGCCCATAAACCTGGCCAATTTTAAAGAGAAAAGGGGATATTGCCCCTTTTTAGTCTCCAAAGACTTGGTCTAATAAATTTTTGGGGTTTCAAGGGCCAAAAATACAGAAATAGGATGCAAGAAAGCATTTCATGCGTCTCAATCTTTTGTTCCGATCGTGATAAGGAATAATTGACAGAAAATGTGCTCCACGTTGATTTAGAATGTTCGACCGTTTTCGCTCCTATGTATGTATGGGACAATTTTGAAGATGGGGTCCATACAAAATGGGCCTCCAGAACATTTAAAGCATGTTTATTATCTGTTCTAATAGCTGTTACGAATTAAGTGTAAAAATTTGGTTACTTTGTGTCGATTTGGAAAATTCGCCAGTGTTTCCTGACATAAGGCCATTTTTGCGGGTTTGTGGGGCCCATGAAATTATCAAATGAGGGGTTTGCGCCTTTTTCACTCTGAAATTTCGATTTCAGAATTGTCTCCCGAAAACGTGTCTGTGTTGTTCTGGATCACGGTGGATATACAAGCATCGAGACTGTAAAACAACCAAAGCGAAAAATAACTGAAATCGCAGGCATTCTGAAACACACTGACAAGAGAATAAAAAGTTCAAGATAGGACTCCTGTTTGATCAATTTAAACCATTTTCTTTTGGTCGCACCGATTACAATGCACGAAATCCGAGAGTTCGCAAAAATTTTTTTTTTTGAAATTTGGAAATCAATTCGAGGTGAAAAGGTTGCGAAAAATTGCACTCGATTCCTAAATTTTTACCTCTTCCAATAGTTGTGGTTCAAATTCATGGTTCAGAGCATGTTGCAACTTTAGTCTGTTCTGGGCCGCAGATGTTGAAGGATCTTTTAAGGTCAAAACGCTGGCGAGTCTTTCTGCTAAGCTATTTTCGATGTTCAAGATACGGTTATTCTGCGAGTTTGGCTGAAATCAACGTAGAAGGGGACATTTTAAATTAAAATTATTCATGATTGCAAAACGATATACTCGTATTCTGTATGACGTTATAATACGAGTAAAGTCGTACGGTTTGTGTGACGACGAAGAGGCCTGCTCTTGAAATTGAGTCTTTGTGGGAACTTCCCAATCATCTGGCATTTCGTACAATGTTCGCAAATGTGGTTCCGATAATCACGCCTAGCGTCATTCCAAGCTACGAAGCCACATTTTCCTAACTTATGCACACTTAGAAGAATTCACACGTGATATCGCAAATTATGCCATACATGAACCGATGGGCGTATCTGATCAATATTTTTCAAATTATCCTACCTGACTGCCTGACAACTCTACGACGGACTGATGCCGACCGACTGACCGACCGACGGACCGACCGATCGGCAAAAAGCTCTATGTCAAGTACAGTGTTTGCGCCGAAGAAAGCGCTGTTTGCGGTCACCGAAAAGAGGCAACAGCGCTTTGCTGCTTTTTAATGACAAATAAAAACAGATGTAAACAGGGTATAAGGGTAGATTACACTGAGACAAAATATTCAGAGGAACACAAAGCTGGTAAAAACTTGTAACTGAAAGGATTTAGCCTCTGTAGGCAGTGGAAACGGAACAGTAAGACGTGTAAAAGGGACTTATCAGGTGCTTCATTTAATGTAAATACCAAGAGCTTGCGAACCCAACGACTAGCAGAGAGAGAAGGTGCAGCAAGTAACGGCTGGCGCTGCCCTTCTAATTTTTCCCTACATGCTACTTGTGTGGGCTTTTTGTGTCATGGTCCACTGTGTGTGCAAATATTTAAGTGCCAATCGAACTGGTTTCTTTCTCTTCATGTTTAGGTGGGCTGGGGGATGTTAGAGACATCGTTTCAATTATGATGAGTCGTGTTTCTGAGAGAGAGAATATTTTTGATGTTCCACAAGGGAGAAAGGAGGCGTTAAGAATTCCCTTGACAGAGTTTAACCCTTTGTCTGTTACTGGCTACTATACAAGCCACCAAGGGTTTTGCACCCTTAAACTTCCTTCAGCCAATTCGTTTCAGCACGTGGTGCAAAACTTAAAATTTTTGTTTCAGTCAACAAAACAAAGGCGTTCAGTCAACAAAACAAAGGCGTCAACAAAACAAACAGGAGTTGATTTACGAGTCAAATGGAGTTTTGGTTACGCTATGGATGGTTTACGGGGATAAAATCTGGATGTGAGTGCTGACCGTCACCACTGCAGGGTGCAAACCAAAGCGCATCTGAGAGATTTGTGGAGAAAATATGAGTAATTGTCATTGGACAATCCACTTGGGTAAATACTCACGGGAGTTGAGGAGATAATAAATCTCCAGCACCAAAGTTCGCCAGGGTGCCCAGACACAGGAAGTGAAGGGAAAGAAAGCTAGTTGTTGTGGATTTGGACCAGGCGCGGTGCATCTTGTTGAGAACACCAGTGTGAGATTGTTTCCTTTGAGGAAATTTGGAAAGAGCATTGATGATGAAACATTGTTTCTCAAAGATCGTTTGTTAAGCTTACTAATTGTTACAATAATGTGTTAATTTTTGGTTTTTTGTTTGTTTAATAAAAACAGGGTTGCTCCGAATATTAGTGACACAGTTATGTTGTTCAGAAAGTTTTCACAATTACCAACGCTTTGGGATATTTAAGTGAGAAGATCTACGGAACTTATCAAAAGTCCTCGAACTCAGGCGATATTTTAAAGGACGCGTTTTTACACGGGACATCTAATTTCAACAGGGCTTGGTGCAAATTAACACCTTACACGAGTGTCATGATGTTTAACGGCGCATGCTGCCATTCATTCTAAATGGCGTCTCTGTTAATCATGAACTTCCATGTTAAGACTTTTGATAAGGAGTGAAACGTTTTGATTGAAGAGACGGATTCAGAGATATCCGGAAGTGAGGTGGTTAAGTCACTGAAAATGAGAAAAGAGTGAGAGCCTGCTGATTCCTGTTGCACCACCACAGTCCGGCACAAGTTGAGCCGGCCATCGTTGTGCCCTCCAATGTCCGATTTTTTGGCAGGAGTGTCTTGCTCGAGGTGTTCGAGCGGCTTCGTTCGGACCCTACTCTACCCTATACATTTGCAGCTGCTCGACATCCCATGTAGTTGGTCTTGCTTAACAATTCTGAATAATTCAATTGTCTCATCCATTTTTCAGTTTGTGTAACTATCGAAAAGTTGTAAAATTATTTAAAGTCTGGAGTTTTAATTTTTCAAAATTTGTATAGATCGTGTCATGATATGTACGAGTATTCCTGCGGGGTTAGCGCATTGATACAGAAGGCTGCATTCTATACCATTACCATTATGGCCATAGCAGTGACAAGTGGGCATCTTTGTTTTTAATAAGTTGCTTATCCACCCGCATAACTTACGGGGCACGATAAATAAGACTTTGTCCGTGACGAAATGCTATTTCACTTCAATAGCATCTTTGTTTTAATAAGTCGTTAAGGTTGTTATTTGGCATTTTAACCATTAAACTGTAAAATTGCCGGAACCGCAAGAAGAACCAATATTGCTCCTCAAGTTTGCCCCATGATTGGAAAGAATCGCTGCGATTGTCCACGCACAGCTCAGACAGATTACGTATTCTTAGAGAATAATGAGTGAGGGCGTGAGTCATAAGCACACTCTAAAAACAACGATCATATGAGGATCAAGTGGCGCAGACCCAAAACGCCAAGTATCATCATGTGATCTTCGAGTGTTCTCGGTTTTTACAGTGTAATTTTAGAAGTTGTGCTAAAATGCATATCAGAATTACGAGATTCAGGTTTTGCCACACAATATTCGTTGTGGTGCAACAAGAAATTGGCATTTCAAAAACAATTGAATTACCTTTATTGAGAAACTACCATTTTCTTTATAAACACTGACATTCACTCACCTGCATGCTTTGCGGGTCATTGCTGGCTTCTTCATCTGAGAATATCCATTCGCCGAACTTCATCGCAATGTCGCGCCCTTTATAATTTATAATTTCCGCATCCTTGTTGTTCGGAACAAATTTGGCGACATTGCACTTAAATACTATCATGTCGAACAATCCGTCTGACGCGAGATCCACGCCTCTTCTCATGCATTCGAATAAGAAGTTTGATGAACCACCGCCGACAAAACTGCCTTCGTCTAGGTCTTTTGTGATGCGAAGATTCTTCTTCAAAAATGACTCAAGTTCCGATTCGTCGGTCCACTCATCCTTGAGTATATACGTAGCTTTCTCCTGAAATTAGAAATTTCATTGCTTGCATTCAGTGCTAAAAAGTTAATTTTTCAAGCGCAGTTTCTCTTTCTGAAATCAGATCTTTGCAATTTTTTTTAACTGGGGATGTGCCCGGGGCACGGAAATAAAGATGGATAACGTAAAATGTGTTCCGAAAATAATTTCTACGTGCCTAAGGTTCAAAAATCTAAGTTTCGGTAAAGAGGTAAACAGCGAGTGGGTTGAAAATTATTTATCGCGTTTAAAATTTCCTCAGGTTGTTTACAGTAAAAACCAGAGTAATTCCGAGCAGCAGGGCATGAAGCACTGGCTTCCTTGTATCAGCAGAAATATGGGTATTGCTTATTATAAAGGAATGCAAAAAGCTTATTTAACTCGCCGTAATTAGAGTACGCCCAGGAAGTGTTGAATTCTGTTTATGACAGTGAAATCACTGTGCCCGTTGTGGATCTGACGAAAGGAGGGACGATTTTGACGTCGTGCTTTGAAAGCAAAACTACTGTAACTGCGGGCATCATTCACGACCATTGTTTGCAAGCAGGAGATTGGAAACTAAAACCGTGACATTCTCCAGGCATCTGCGTTAGCGGATCAGTCCATTAGTCATTTCCGGTTCCTCATTCAGACATTTGTCTGCGAACCTACTCTTTGCCGATCTTTTTTTTTTTTTTTTGTAAACAGACAACAAGTAATTTTTTTTGTGCTTCACTCTGACATTCATCTGAACGAGCCACTGATGTCGCACGTAATCAGCTGTTCAAAGATCTTGGCAGAGAGATTCTAAGAGGTTGTTTCTTGCGTATGCTTGCACAAACCTACAGTTACTTACGCCAAAATTATGTGCCGCTGTTGAAAAATATCCGTTTAGTTAACCTGCATCTTTGTGGCACGACGACGAGTGTCGCCGCTGGGTAGCATCATCAATGACCCTTCGTCTTTTTCGGTCATCTTGCCAATTCGTGGCAGATTGCAGTGCATGGGATAAAATAGAACCACGATTGGCTGAAACCACTTCTATCTGTTATTTCTGTTCAGTCAGCATTTCCTTTTGTTGAATTTACAAATTTGGTGGACAAATCTCCCAAAAGGAGTGTTTTTCAACCCAACATCATCCCTTTTTCATTTTTGTTTGCGGAGAGGACCATTCCCGCAAATTTCAGAGGTTTCAGGTGATTTTTATTTGCGGACCTAAAATGACCACGGACAGCACTTGTTGGCGAAAGTATCACAGGAAGTCAGGAAATGGCTTAGATATTCAAAACGTTTTGCAATTTCAACCAAAGCTCAAGGAAAAAATGGGATGGTTGCGACAATGCAAAAGATAGTTGCTGCAACAAAATGTTCATCCCAGTTTTTAGCCGATCCATTTGCAGTGTTGTCACAACGAAAAGAAAATAGTTAAAATTTTGAGGTTGTCGCAACATATAAAAAAGCTTCAAGCAGCACAAAAACAATGTACTGCCGCAATCATTTTATTTTTTTGCGGCAAAGTGACGGAAACGATTCTGCTTGGTTAATCAAGCAAATGTTTGTTGCTGCTGCAGACAAAAGGTTTTTGTAGTAAAGCTGAACATCGTTTTTGGCATCGTTTTGACGTTTTGAATGGATATAAAATAAAATGATGATTATTGGGCATGAATTGCACCAACATTTCACGCCTTGACAATGCGTGTTTTCCTTGTTACTAATTCGATTTGTTTGCACTTGAAATTAAAGGACACCATTCATGATGGAACATATCACAACATACAATGCAAGTTAAAATCATGTAACTAAATTAAGTTATATGTTAAAGTAAAGTTATTTAAGAAAATGCAAATTAACTATTGAAAAACCGTTGAGTGTTGAGGTGCAAAATGCAAGGAAAACGAAATACGGCCTGGAAACATGGAAAAACATTCGACACATCTGATTTCAAAAAAGGTTTAAAAATTTACCGTTAAAAGATATTTTCGCTTTTCATCAAGTTCTTTTGACAATGAAAATGAAAATTACTTCGCGGCAAGAACATTCGTTGATTTTGTTGCCAACCAATGTTTGTATTGTGACAACTCAAAACTCTTTCATGAAAATCAAAATAACTTTGCGGCAACGACCTTCATGGATTTCGTTGCCAATCAGTGTTTGTGTTCTGGCCAACTCAAAACAGGTTGTCCCTGGCCGGTATTCAATCAACAAAATTATTTTGTTGCTGCGAACGTCTTCATAATGGTACATCAACCAAGTTTTGGTTGTCAAAACGAAACTTAGAAAGTTGCTCAACCATTTCCTCTAAACTATCAAAAATAGTTGATTTTTAATGCTCGATTTTTCTGTGTGGTTTCAAGGTTTTTTTTTTCATTTTTGGCTATGGCTATGGGTTTAGTGTTTGGCAATTTTGACAAATTTTAGTAAAAACGGGGAAAACTATACTAGTCGTTTTTTTATTTTTACCGAATTGTGGGTCATCATCCAACTGTAAGCATTGCAAGTGATTTCATGAAAGCCTGAAAAACGGTTATGACAACCAATATTTCAAGTAAGTGCAGATGCTGCATCGAAGAAAATATTTTTGTTGGTAAAACTAATTTTGCAAACGGCTTTTTCACCAACTCGTTATGCATTTGTACCAACTGAAAATGTGCCTACGTCACACAAAATAAGTTGTACCAACTGACAATATCAGTTGGGAGAACGAATTTTGCGTAACAAGCATTTTACGAGTTGGTGAAAAAGCGGCTTGGGAAAAAAGTAGTTGCACCAACCAAATTTTGTTGCTGCAACCAAACCTTTTTTCTATGCAGCCATCGAATTTCTAAAAGGAGAGATGAGTGAGAATTCTGAACATCAGATGTTTCTGGTATGTTGTTGAATGGTAAAATTAGTATTTTGGGTTGCGGCTTTTTGCAATTTGCGAAAAGTTTATTTGCAAGATACTGAAAGCAATGGGTACTACCACAACTCAAATCAGATTCGTTCCAATGTTAGACGTTCCGTCGAGATAATTTTTCAGAAATTTCGGTTGAATGATTGTTTGCAGTTTTGGCAACGTCTGGAAGTTTGATAGACGTGAACAGCTGCGGAACGGTGTTGTACCGATAACTTACGATTATCAATGCAAAATTCATTACGCATTTGTGAGATCAGAGCCCATGGGGATATCAAATTCCATGATGTATGTACAGCTAAGAAATCTGGTCTAACGACACTGCCAAGGCGAAGCAGGGAACCGCAGCAAACCCGCACGCTAAAGATTGTGAGTAGCCCTGCCGACGCAAAGAGGAAGATCGTCGGCGTTGAGCTGACATTCACGGGCATCAGGTGTGCCAACAAGCGTCAGGCGTGCTCTGCTTCTTTCCTCGTGGTCGAGCCATTTCCAAAACTTCAATTCCATCGGAACCGGCGCTGATCGAAACCTCGCAGCTGCGTGCGCACGGCGAACGAAAAACAAAACCATTCGTCTCAGCCGTGTGTGTTGCAGGTTGCAGTCTTTTTGTCAGGTATTTGTCAATACCAACGATGTGTTTAAGTGGAGAGATGATGGAGGAAACAGCCTGTGTCAACAGTCTGGTGGATGGGTTCGCCCTTTGGTTGGCAGAAGGAAATAGTGCGGAATGAAAAGTAAATGAGAAAACGTTTTTTTCCAAAGTCGAAAATCGATTGCAAAACCAAAATGGCCAGGCCGATTTCGACGTTTTCGGTGTCCCCTAAAAGCGCAAAAATGCCTCGAAATTTTCAACAACTGAGCTGTCAATGCAAATTGCAATGGAAAGATATTCATCCAAAGACCGTGTAATTTGCATGGACGCGCATTTTTCTTCAAATTTGGAGAACTTTCGCACATTTCAGCAACAGATTTTGGCGCTCAACAGTCATCAAAAAAGGTGATTTTGGTATCAATCGAAAGAAAACACAGTCACCTGCAATTTTCTCACAAGTCCATCTCACCTCACAGCAGAAAGTTTTGAATAACAGCTCACTCTGTTGACAAGGAACATTAAAATACGCAATATTTTCAAAGGCGCACTTCTTTGCCTGTTATGCTTGGTTGCACACATTTGCCTGCATATTCAAGGAAAAGAATTTGAATGAGCGTATTCCGCGTTTCTTTAGCTATCAAATGAAGTGATGATCGTCTGGATCGGTTAAAAACTTGCCCGTGTAGAGCGATTTTTGAAACGGGTGTTTGCAATTCACAGTCGAAGCTCATCAAAAATCTCATTCTGTGTCCACCAATAGGTGGTTGGGGTCAAGTCCTCCAATGTCTGCATTTCGAAGTGGTGAGGCACCGCCCGCCGATCACTCTGCATATTTGTTATCTCGTTGGTTTCACCTGTGTGATTGCAGTCGTTTTAATCGGAAAAAATCCAGAACACAAAAAAGCACTGGCTGTTGATATTCAACGCAAGCGAGGCCTGGCCGAAACACATTTTTGCAGGGGTAGCCAACGTTCTCTGTGGCACGACAGACTCAACGACGATGTTTTTAGCTGTCGTTATCCCAGATTTCTTAGCTGTACGCGTAGTACGTTAGATATTACTGGATATTACCCCAAGATATTACTCAATAAAACCCCGAGACTATTGAGAATTGCTATCTGCTTTCAAAAAGATATTTATGATGGGGTTAAAGATCTTCATTCTCAAAGGAGTACATACATACAGTTCCTTTATTTTTTTCGAATCAACACACCATTTTTTTGCTTTGCTCGAGATTTCGAAATCCGACGGAACACTTGTTGCGTCGGATCTCGAAATCTCGATCAATGCAAAAAAATGGTGTGTTGATTCGAAAAAATAAAGGAACTGTATGTACTCCTTTGAGAATGAAGATCTTTAACCCCATCATAATATCTTTTTGAAAGCAGATAGCAATTCTCAATAGTCTCGGGGTTTTATCGAGTAATATCTTGGGGCACTGTAATATACATATTTCAGTCTTGGGCAATGGGGAAACTTGTCCTTGAACCAATTCATTGGCAATGTCATCCGAAAACTATAGTTGTTCTCGAGACGTAAGAAGTGCAGTTACACTGCACAAGTCACTTGTTCAAATCAACATAAAACTGCACCAAAGTGGAACAAACGTGTTTGGATTTCTACTCGATAGGTAACACAAACCAATCTGGCCCTTGGGCCAGCAGTTTTGCAAAAACACGACTCCCCATTTTATACCATGTGATCATTGTTTCATGCTTCCTTTTTGTTCGATTTGACATTGTTGTGATGTTTTATAATTATGTGACACGAGAGGAGCTTTCTCTACATCTTGCGAAAAACAATAGAATGATCTTGCGATGAGAAATTTGTTCGCGCGTTTAGAGCGCTTGTAATGAAGTAGTGACACAGATTCGCCTAATCAGATGTGCACAATAGACATGTTTTGTCCGGTAAATGAACTTAACCGTGGACGAGAAAAACTGATTTGTGCCGATATTAAAGCTACAGCTACTATTAAAGCTACTTTAATCCATATCCAAACTTTTCCAGGAATGCAAATTTTGACTCAGAATTCGGTGTGGGTATCCGAATATTTTGAGAGCAATCAGTAAAATTGTGCCGATGTTAAAATGCCACGGAGGATAAAATTTGGATTTTATGAAAAAAGCGACCAGCACTGATCTAAAATTCACATCAGTATGTTCAAATGGATCGGGGAACCGGGACAGAACGGACTGAGGCAGAAGTGGACTGAGGCAGAAGTGGACAGAGGCAGAATTGGACAAAGGAGGGAGTTTTGGAGGGAGGTTTTGCATGGAGGTGTAGCTTAAACGCTGTCCTAACTTAACTTATCCTAACCTGACCCAACCTAACCCGGAGAAATTGAAAAAAATCAGCCTCCAAAATGCAAAAAATCTGCCTCAGTCCAGTTCTGCCTCAGTTCGTTCTGCCCCAGTTGCCGGTCCCGTTCAAATTCTTCGCAAAGAATTTATAGCCAAGCTCACATCCGTAGCTGAACAAAACACAAGTATACTAACAAAAATCGACGAGTCCATCAGCGACGTATCGGTATAAGCTGGTTCTCGTTCCCCACCGTTTTCCATTCTTTCTGTTGTGCTACCATCACCGAACCGGGAATTATTTATCGACGGGTCTACCTGGCGTTTCTTTCCCTTGTCGACGTTTGTGGTTGCGACATTAGATGACGATTCCCCAACAATCCGAGCGTCGCCACCATCTTTAGGTGCAGGTTTGAAGAAAACACCATCTAGCCAGGTTTGTTCACCTGTTCCATCTTGCGGTTTAGTTTTGGAGAAGAGTGAATTCAGTCGCCCTCTGCGACCGTTGAAAATGCCACTATTTAACAAGGCTCTCGCTTCGTTGTAGAGACTCGGTTTCAAATGTTTAGCTTGAGGCTTCTTCTTCGCCTGTCACAAGATCACATTAAAAATCTATTTATTTGGTACACGTCATTCGATTAGGACATAGAATATGCTCGGCTGTGAATTCTTAGTATTCTACCATGGTTCGCCGGAGGAATTTTACTCCAATAAGCTTTGCAGTGAGGCTTGACCTGCTATATTTTCTCACACACAGCACTCACAAATGCTTACGTATGTCGTAGGATTTTCTGGTATGCTGGTAAAGTTGTATGTTAGGTTGGTGATCCAGTATAATTGGAATTATTTACGAGTATGCTTATTTTGTTAAAAATACGGCTTTATAAGTTCTTGTTCTCCAGATTTGGGTTGCGTTTAGTTTGCTGGCGCAATTTTTTTATTTAAGTGGTACGTCCGTTTTCCATGCTGCACAATATGAACATGGCGAAATTTGGTTCTAACGTTTCGTGGTGCGATGCAGTTACTCCGCGATTACACACATGATATGCCAACTTCGTTTAAACCACTTCTCGTGAAATGAACTCTGCGCATTCACACTGCTTAAATTAGCCATTCCCGTAGCACCGATCCATTCTTCAAGTGATTCATCAAAAGATCCATATTTATTAACGATCATATTTCGTTCCCGTTCATCGCATCGAGAGTAGGACATCGTACACCGGTCAAAATGTAAATGTTTTGCAAACTATTCTGATTCGATCGCCTTTCTGTTTCAGTTCATAAACGCATTCGTTGATTTAGCAAAAAATGACAGTTTGTTTCGCGGTAATTCATTTTTGGGACTTATACAGTTACCGTGGACCTGCACCATGTGCAGGTCTATTTAGTTTTTCTGTAAAGTTATCTACTAAAGCAATATATTTTTATTAAACTATCTGGTGTCAGGATCTTCAATTATTTCACGGCTGTTTTACTTTGCTACGATATACATATTTCTGTGTCAGTGGATTTTTAAGAATGTTAACTTAGTTTTTGCCATTGTACGGGAGTTTAGTTTGGGGTAGTTTGGGGAAAACCATAACCACGAAAGAGGGAAGGTCAGTTTGAACGTCACTCAGTCAAAAGTCAGCAGCCGTCGACAACAGAGGTTGGCAAAAAAGGTTTTCTGAATTGCTGGCGGGAAATTGGAGTTTTACCATGGGAAGTACTCTGGTGGATGATTCTGGTTTCATGTTGATGAAATGAGCGGAATCAGCTAAGATAGCAACACACTCAAAAGAAAGGTCCCATGAATATACGAACATGGCCCAGCAAAGTACGCATTGAACATTGATCACAGCCGGTTCAATTGGCCTACTACCAAAGGAATATTCCGAGAATTTACATTGGGAAGGTGAGACTAATCGCGCATAAAAGCTGACGAACTCCTCTCCATTGGGTAATTTGCTCATTGTCATACATAAACTACGGAAAGCCCTGCCTGCGTTACCCCGATGAAGCAGAATCTCCGGATCAAGTGTTAAGTTTACGCTTTAAGGTCGTTTAATATAATGTCGATGCATTTGTTGATCACCGGAATTTATTAAAAGGTCGTTTGATAATATGGAGTTATCACTTCATCACGTTATGTGCTGCTCGACTGCATGCAGGAAACTCGGACCGTTGTCACTTATTGTTCAGGAGTGCAAATATACAATTACAGATACGAACTACATACACAGAGAAAGAGTTTAGTGGTGTTTGCCAAGAAATGGGCAGTCGTGAGTATAAGAACATTGTTGGGGGATCTTTACCAGCAATTAAACACTCATGTTGAGAGCCCAGTCCAAGCACCAGAGCACCTTCTTGTCCCTTACCTCACACCATCGGAAGATTTCCCATTCCGAATTCAGTTAAGAGTAGTCATTTATAAAGGAGGCGCAGGCTACGTTTAAGTCGTCTGCTAATACTGTAGACCTATCTCGTCTATGATGCCATATGGCATCACAAAAAACAACCCGAAAATCGTCTCTGCATTATCTTAAAAAAATCTTTTTTTTTGGAATGACACCCCACTTTGACATCTTGTCGAAAACGCCACCAAATTGTATTGCTGAGTATCAACTTGACATGCCAACAGCGGGCTTATCTGGGGTGAATTTTGCTGTTTTTTGCTCGCCTGCTGCTCCGAAATGGTTGGTACTGTCTATGATGCCGTTTGGCATAATAAAGGATCGATATTTCGGTGGGAAAAAGTGTCCTAGGTCAAATTTCGCCTGAGGGGGCATGTCACTCCAAGCCCTGCCGGGCGGCTGGAGATATCGAAAAATGGCAGTTTAGATATCCCTACTCGAGATACAGGGACCATGCAAAAATGGCGTGAAAAGTTCAAAGTCAAAAACAGAGTGCATGCCGACAAAAGAAACAAAAAAATATCAATAGATAAATGTGCGTTTATCTCGAAAACGTTTTTTCAATCCTTTGACGGTGCCTCCAGACGGCATCTGATGACATTTTCGATCGGATTTCTGGGAAGTCGTTGGCCGAAGTGTAAAGATGGATAGTCGGCAATTCGCGCCTTGGTTGACAGGTCGGCTTCGCATTTACAGGCCGACAAAGGAGACCGCCTCTCATAATTTTTTACGATTTCGGTTGTACAACTCCTATTCTCAGAATGAAGACTTTGTACAAGTCTTTGCAATAAACATGTCATCGGAAGTAAAGATGCCTTCAAAGGACTTGTCCCAAACACTTCAAAAATTGAATATGAGGCTGCAGAAGTATAGAGACTTGCAAATTGGGTATGCCATATGGCATCATAGACGAGATAGGTCTATAATATTAGCAGACGACTTTCGGGTTGTTTTTTGTGATGCCATATGGCATCATAGACGATATAAAGGAAAAAAACAAAATCTGGGAGGAAGCAGCCTGTGTTTATTCCAAACATACCGCGATCCTGTTCGCCAATGTGAAGATTCTTTTGATGGACGGAGTTCCCATGACATACCTTTGGAACTTTTGGAACACGAATATGAGCGTGACATGCCAACAAATGCATTGGACGTTTCTCAACATTTTAGTATTCTTGTTATATCGTAAGCGGCAAAAGTCCCTGTCTGCATGGCAGGACACCTGCCGCCGGAATTCATGTGCGTTTTATCGTTGAGAACGGGTACAGGGTGTTTTATTGTCATGTAATACTAAAATGTTTTTTCCCTTGCCTTGAAAGTCATCGCAGAATGACGCAGATCATGTTCGAATTGCCTCTCGTCAGTCCACAAGGCATAGCGTTGCAGATTGTGTGCCATCCATGTTAAATTTTCCAATCAATTTTGGGTCTGTTGCGCCGCAGACGTTGCGAATGGCTTTAACGAGTAGCTTCCGCGGTAATGCGCTGTCGCAAACGTTTGTCTTCATCATTACCACCTTTCGGGTTTTATTCGTGTCTGAAGTTGATTTTGGAAAATGCATTTTCTGGGATTTCAATATTCACGCGGCGTCAAAGTTGCAGACGACTTTAGGCACACCAAGTACATTGCGCTGGCGCTTTTTATTGAAAAAGCAGAGTTCGTGAACTTTATTTGGCTGATATGGACCACGTGTAGCACGCTTCAAATTGACAGCAAAATGAGAATATCGAACTCGGCTCACAGTACGGGGATTATGTCAATATTTTATACTCACGGCAATGAAAACATGCATGAACTTTACTTGCATTCAGATAGGCACATACGCATCTTACATATCTATCTATCTATGTCTATATCTTTACACTTTTAAATTATGTACCCCTAAAGTAAGGGTCTTCTCTGGCGGGATCATAAACTCGCATTACATGGGCGCTAAAGCAACTACGGTATGAATCGGTCAGTTTACGACCTCAAAGCTCGATCTAATT
>JASGXE010006745.1:0-20497 GCA_030068105.1 Sinentomon sp. SZTP_YWyxl | reverse complement strand
GAAACATTTCGTCGAAAGAGCGAGGAGACTCCGAAGAAAAGATCCGATTCAAGTCATTCTTGTGATAAGGCAGGGGTGGATATCCAATGTTATTTTGTTGCCTTGTTTTTGTCCTCCTTGATTGTAATTTAATATGATTTTAAACATTTGCTTTTTATGGCAAATTACACATGCAAATAAAAAATGTAAATACACAAACTTGAGGCTACCTGATCAAGATCTCAGCGATACAAGAGAAGTCCCAACAGCGGTGAAAGACAGAAAAATAACAGCTTGAGCTGAGGAAGGCAGAAATGAACAGCGGTAACAACAGAGAAATCTAACAGCCACCCATAACAGAGATATCTAAATCTGGCAGTGATGCAAGAGGGAAAGAAAAGGGCGGTGCAAAGAGAGAAATCCAAGTGAAGGTAAAAGGGCAGACATGGTGCAAGGGGCAAGAAATCAATGTGTTATTGGTGATGGGGGTGATGCGGAAGAATGAAGAAAAAGCGGTTCAGAACTGCCTTGTTTATCGATACATATACAGGGTAGCCCAAAAGTCTTTGGCCACAGGAAAAATGAAAATTTGCTGTTTTATCATATTTTGTGACCAGAAACATTTTCTAGATCTAACCACGGCTCTCAACACTCCAATCGGAACAAAATGTGCCCATTTTGGGATGCCCATAGTCTTTGGCCATAGCATAAAGTTAAATTTGCTGTTTTTATCACATTTTGCCATTTGTGACTTTTTCGAGCTCCCACTACAGATGTCACCACTTTATTCGAAACTAAAATTTCCGATTAAAGTCTTCACATCAGTGGTTATATCTTGAAAAAGTTTCAGATCGCAAAAATATGATAAAATAGCAAATTTACATTTTTCCTATGGCCAAAGACTTTTACAAATCAAAGTACAGGGCC
Source organism: Sinentomon sp. SZTP_YWyxl (assembly GCA_030068105.1). Classification (NCBI taxonomy): domain Eukaryota; kingdom Metazoa; phylum Arthropoda; class Protura; order Sinentomata; family Sinentomidae; genus Sinentomon; species Sinentomon sp. SZTP_YWyxl. The sequence goes on along the minus strand of JASGXE010006745.1, from coordinate 19,591 downwards.
AAAGACCCTGTACATATGATGTATGTATTTTTTATGCAAACGAGCTTATAAACAGTATGACCGAGAGCGCAGTCGCAGGAGGAGGCACGACCTGACCGTCAATTCAGGCGAACTCATTGAACAACGAAGTTGATTCCATTTTCCAAATTTGTTCAGTCAACTTTGGAAGGATGAGTCGTGGACGGGTAGGCAGCGACGCACACCTCTGCTTTCAGCAAATATCAGGGGCATGGCCAAAATTACCCTTCCACCGACTGCGAACTTATTCTTAAGGCTGACACCCATAACACATTTTTATCGCATGATAAATCGAAAAGTACAGGCAGTGGACAATGTTTGTGCCAAACTCGTGAAGCCAGTCAACAAGCCTGGGGCATTCCTGGAACTTTTCTGAGGTTTGGATCAATGAAATCTGTTCCTGGCCATCGTTGAGCAGGCGACAGTACCAGAAGGCTGTGCCACACACGCGTTGAAAGCATGAAGGCCCTTTCCAAGAAAGATCCACCCCACGACTTTTTGGTGGACTGTATATACATTCAAATTTGCCGTCTGAAACTGTGACAGAATGGAAGATCTGCCTTGCCTGAACTTCCAGAACTGGGTAGGCCTATATCTTCCTTCGCGAGAAGCAATAAATCCGAAAGTTTTCCGAGATGAGCAGAACAGCATGCAGAATCAGCCCTTGCAATATGAATACGAGCATCGGCCGGAAAGGATCTGCGGCACTTCGACAGGACCAAAAATAAAAATTTATTTTCGGAACAGTGTTCGGGATGGCCCGAGGCACAGAGTTCAATGATGGGACGTCAATACCGTCGCAGGAAACTCGCAAGAATTTCAAAAGATGCAGGGTTTGAAGGAAACACCACTCCGGCTCCACATAGATATAGCATTCACTCATTGTCGCGGAACAGCAACGTGTCTGGGGGCTTCTGGGAAGGATATAACTTTGATGCGGCGGTCAAGGGAGAGCAAACAACCCCTGAATTGAGAAAATTCTTGCTCCCCTTGTTTCCTTTTGAAAGATATGACACAGGCATCTCATCAGGTCTTATCGTTATTTTGACCCCAATAACAGGCCTGCTATTTTTTATACTTTTCCGACCCTGAAATGAAAACGCCCCGCCGGACTCGCAGGGCTGGACGCAAACTTCATTATATTCCGGCATTGATCATCCGATATTTTGATGCTGTTCACGAGTTCTGGTCAAAGCCCTCAAATACTGCAATTTGTCATGCATAGACAAGGGCAAAATCGGCATCTGTTAAGCACGGCCACTGACTGACACCAATGCACGAGGGGACTGATGACACCGTGCGGCCAAGTTGAGTGACCTGCACCACAATTTTGACACTTCAACGAAATCTTTCGATTGGGGGACATCATGTTGTTTCGCCAAAAATTTGGACCTCTTCAAAGACAAAACACCGCCACTTTTCCCAAACGAGATTGTTTCGAAGCGCCTAAAACGCATTTCTTTCTTTTGACCAGTTTCCAATGATGGCGAAGGATCCCGTCGGAGGTAGACACCCACATCGCACCGGTCTGAAACTGACTATATGCAATACGAACATATCCACCTTCACCGGTGGGTCTTTTCGAACCCATTTACAGAGACAACCATCACCCCTTCACTGCTGAAACGCGGTATTTCATCGCGTGGAATAAATTGCTCCTATCCCCGCCTCTCCTTCAATCAAGACGCTCTTTTCAGCCTCCAAACATCATCTTTGGTACCGACTTCTTTATTGAGATCCTTGCCTTCAATCCGCCGAGAGAAAACGCGAATGCCCTCCCAGATTTGAAGGCCATAAATATCCATTTGTCGGTTTAATCAAGGGTCTCTTCTCGTAAATTTTATAAAGTTTGGATACTTTATAAAAGTAAAACTTTCTGATCCATAATTGTGCCAAGAGAAAGAAAAGTTATGGGGAAGAAATGGTTGGTTGGAAGGGATATGTGGTGGTCGCTTCCAAGAGGTCACGGCGGCGCGACACGCAGAGGCATAGCTTGCGGTGACTTGAATGACAGATGGAACACCCCCACACTCTTGTGCATACGTCACAACGAGCATAGACAAAAGGACATGGATTGACAGGGAGTCCTGGAAATAACACACAGCGTTGTTTGTTATCTCTTGACGACCGTGTTCTGAACGAAAACAGAAGTTACCTCGTGATTTTTTTTTTAATTTTTTTTTGTGACCTGCAATGGCAAAATTCATTAAAGAGCTCGGCCGTACACTGAAAACCGGAAGCTGGATACACACAAAAGTGGAATTAAGTCACAATAATGAGCTTATCGACGCCCTTCCCGAGAAAGTCTATAACCTTCCCAAATCAAAACTGGCAACCACAAAATCCCAAATACTGAACCTACATCCACAAAATCTCAAACGCACAGAAGCCTGCAACCATATGCGTTAAATCTCAAGCACTAAACATGCAACCACATAATCTGAAACACAAAACCTGCAACCACAATATCCCAAATTACTGAACCTGCAACCCCTTCTTGAACACAAAACCTGCAACCACAAAATTTCAAACTCTAAAACCACAAAATCTCAAACCGCAAACCTGCAGCCACAAAATCTCAAACGCGCTGTGCTGCAACCATAAAATATCAAACACAAAACCGACAACCATATAATCTCAAGCACAAAACCGCCTGCAACCACAATGATCCCAAATTACTGATTCTGCAAACCCGAAAAGCAAAAAACACAAAAGCTGTAACCACAGAATCTCAAACACTTTACCAACAGCAACAAAATCTCAAACACAAAACCTGCAACCACAAAATCCCAAATAACTGAACCTGCAACCTCAAACGCAAACACAAAACCTGTATCTGCAACCACAAAACCCAACAGCAACAAAATCTCAAACACAAAACCTGCAACCACAAAATCCCAAATAACTGAACCTGCAACCTCAAACGCAAACACAAAACCTGTATCTGCAACCACAAAACCCAACAGCAACAAAATCTCAAACACAAAACCTGCAACCACAAAATCCCAAATAACTGAACCTGCAACCTCAAACGCAAACACAAAACCTGTATCTGCAACCACAAAACCCAACAGCAACAAAATCTCAAACACAAAACCTGCAACCACAAAATCCCAAATAACTGAACCTGCAACCTCAAACGCAAACACAAAACCTGTATCTGCAACCGCAAAACCGACAACCCAAAATCTCAAACACCATACGCAACCACAAGATCTTACACTAATGCCCGGTTGCACCAACGTGGATCAAGCATTGATCTCGGATCAAACACTGATCCTGGATCAAGCATAGGGTTTTAACATTGCTTGATCCAGGATCAGAGCTTGATCCGAGATCAAAGCTTGATCCACGTTGGTGCAACCGGGCATAAAACTTCAACCACGAAACCCGCATTACCCGACACAGGGGGTCCCAACCGGTGTTGAAAACGGTTTCACTCCGAAAACATCGGTTTCTTTTTCTGAGATTGGCACCGAGTCAAAGTTTCAAACGGTGAAGAACAACATCGTCAGGTACCTTCCTCTGAGCAATGAAGGAATTTCGTTTAAATCCTGACAAATTCTTTTGCAAGAAATCATCCTGCAAGCATTGGCGACATGTGTGTGAAGGGAAAAACCACTCAAGTCAGTCAGGCCACATGCATACCTATGCGTTTGTCGAACAAAGTTGTTTTTGTGAGCAGCAAAGAGCACTTGGCATATAAATCACCCGCAGAAGAACGGCAGGAGATCAGAATGGAGCAACACAGCATTTCGTGAGTGCGCTGGTTTGTGTCCTGCATCCCAGATACTTGGCTGCCTCGTGGGATTTCCGACCCTGCCAAGGTTTTCTGGCCTCTCAAGCCCAAGGTTAATTTAGCCAGCACCATCAACAGCAGAAAGAAGCCCAAGCGAAACACGAGGTCGCTCCTCTGCGTTCAGCGTCGCCTATCCTTTCCCATCCATTTGTACACGTTTTTTTCTCTCTCCTTCGCACAGAGAGTATGAAACTAATTTCATTGCCTCGAGGAGCAAAGGGCCAGATAAATTTTGTATGAGCTGAGGAGCTTTGCGGTACTCAACAGCGAGACCCTCGGGGATTTGACGGCATTTTCTGCCAGGGCGCACAGGCTGTTTCACATCAATGTTTGAGCAAGAAATAGCCAACAGCATGTAAGGATTAGGCCTCTTTGCCATATCATGTGAAATGATGCGTCAAGATGAAAGAATCTGTCCGGCGAAAAAGAATACCACTGCAAAAATGTGTTTGCTGTGGATAATCAAGAAGTCTTGTAAAATTTCAGCGGCGAATCGGAGCGGGGCAAGATGGACCTTGAAAAACGAGGTCAGAAATATAACTCAAGTCAACAATGGGAGATCTGGTTGAATCGGAATCGAAGAACTAATTGAATCGGAATCGAAGTCAAGATGAAAGAATCTGTCCGGCGAAAAAGAATACCACTGCAAAAATGTGTTTGCTGTGGATAATCAAGAAGTCTTGTAAAATTTCAGCGGCGAATCGGAGCGGGGCAAGATGGACCTTGAAAAACGAGGTCAGAAATATAACTGAAGTCAACAATGGGAGATCTGGTTGGTCATCGCAAGAGACCCATCCCATTGCACGCAGTAAACGAAAAAGGAACTCGGGAAAATGCGCCGACTGTCCGCTTGCGGGCAAACCATGATATTGGTTTCGATAACGGTGGGCAAAACGAGCCACAAAGGCGGGTAATTTGGAACCAAAAACAAAATAAAAAGCCAGCGGTGGAATTAACGTAGTTTTGCACGCTCAATATCCAGTTCAATCCAATTATTTTCGTTTTGCTCCGAGCTCAAACGGCGAATTTCCCAAGACAACTCGGCAAAACAACAAAAAATGCAAGCTGAGCCGGATATCACTTGAAATGGGCTTTCGTTCAGCCGAGACGGCAGACAAAGACGGGCCATTCCATGAATTCCAATTCAACTGAATCCGTTTCATTTCCGTTCAGTCGGAAGAATGCGGGGAACAATTTGGCGGTACACGTTTGTATTAAATGTGCGCCGTGGGAGACAGCATGCACGGAGATAGAGAAGATAGTGTACGAAGACTATTCAATGAATAACCTGGGCTCGCATTCTCAAAACGGCTTTTCAGGACACAACGAGACTGCGGGGTAACAAAAAAAAAAACAGAAAAAAATTCTGCGATGATGATGCCTTTCTGGGGATTTTTAAGTACCCAGGAAGGCATTTTTATGCTCATACCATGTACAGTGGCGAGAAAATTACTCGTGCCATAAGTACATGCCAGTTTTTCGATCCTTCAAAGTAAACTGGGAGAGTTGTGTTGATTTCAGAATCAAGAATTCGTATTTTGTTGCACAGAAATTTGCGTCAAGCTGCAGTGCCAATTTTGATGGGATTTAGATTTTCCCGAAAATTCCAGAGAGATAAACAACCATATGTGGGACAATTAATTTTCTCGCCGCTGTACACGAAAAAAACAGGCCTGGAACCTGAGGATCTTTTCTGACCCTCCGCCACGCACTATTTGGCTTTCTGGCTCTGTTTCCGAGGCGCGTTGAACTTCGATGCATCTGCGGTGTCAGTGGGTCTGTTGAAATTTCTTCTGGACATACGCTCGTAAGCATCAGACCCAAGGTCCCGCGGTTCGAATCCTCACTGGTCGCAATTTTTGCCAAGGTTTGTGCAATTTCTCATTGATGACGCACGTGATTGATGTCATGGCACACATGAATCACACGCGATCATACGTTTCATCACGACTCACCCCGCTGCAAAACATCGACTGGGCAAACATTCCAACCGTGTGGACAACGCCATCTCCAGCAGCGGTTAGTTCTTCTCGTCGCTAATTTACTTTTCGTAACCGTTTTCAGATTTTCAATTCCTGTAATTTTAGCTTGGTTAGGTTATGGACATGGCAGGTAATAGGATAGATAAAGTGTTAAGTGGATTAGGCAAGGTTAATTTAGCCAAAATTTAATAAAAAATTGATATAAGAATGATAATTCGTGCTCAAATACATAGACGCACAGACACTGTAAACACACTTGTCGTTCCAGGAAACACGTTTCCCCTCCAAGTGGCCATATCGCCAACATCGGTTCAAATAATTTTGCACAAATCTGACACAAATCTATAGACAAGGGCAAAATCGGCATCTGTTAAGCACGGCCACTGACTGACACCAATGCACGAGGGGACTGATGACACCGTGCGGCCAAGTTGAGTGACCTGCACCACAATTTTGACACTTCAACGAAATCTTTCGATTGGGGGACATCATGTTGTTTCGCCAAAAATTTGGACCTCTTCAAAGACAAAACACCGCCACTTTTCCCAAACGAGATTGTTTCGAAGCGCCTAAAACGCATTTCTTTCTTTTGACCAGTTTCCAATGATGGCGAAGGATCCCGTCGGAGGTAGACCAGTGCCTCCACACTGGCAAGGCACTGGGTAGACACCCACATCGCACCGGTCTGAAACTGACAATATGCAATACGAACATATCCACCTTCACCGGTGGGTCTTTTCGAACCCATTTACAGAGACAACCATCACCCCTTCACTGCTGAAACGCGGTATTTCATCGCGTGGAATAAATTGCTCCTATCCCGCCTCTCCTTCAATCAAGACGCTCTTTTCAGCCTCCAAACATCATCTTTGGTACCGACTTCTTTATTGAGATCCTTGCCTTCAATCCGCCGAGAGAAAACGCGAATGCCCTCCCAGATTTGAAGGCCATAAATATCCATTTGTCGGTTTAATCAAGGGTCTCTTCTCGTAAATTTTATAAAGTTTGGATACTTTATAAAAGTAAAACTTTCTGATCCATAATTGTGGAAAGAGAAAGAAAAGTTATGGGGAAGAAACGGTTGGTTGGAAGGGATATGTGGTGGTCGCTTCCAAGAGGTCACGGCGGCGCGACACGCAGAGGCATAGCTTGCGGTGACTTGAATGACAGATGGAACACCCCCACACTCTTGTGCATACGTCACAACGAGCATAGACAAAAGGACATGGATTGACAGGGAGTCCTGGAAATAACACACAGCGTTGTTTGTTATCTCTTGACGACCGTGTTCTGAACGAAAACAGAAGTTACCTCGTGATTTTTTTTTTAATTTTTTTTTTTGTGATCTGCAATGGCAAAATTCATTAAAGAGCTCGGCCGTACACTGAAAACCGGAAGCTGGATACACACAAAAGTGGAATTAAGTCACAATAATGAGCTTATCGACGCCCTTCCCGAGAAAGTCTATAACCTTCCCAAATCAAACTGGCAACCACAAAATCCCAAATACTGAACCTACATCCACAAAATCTCAACGCACAGAAGCCTGCAACCATATGCGTTAAATCTCAAGCACTAAACATGCAACCACATAATCTGAAACACAAAACCTGCAACCACAATATCCCAAATTACTGAACCTGCAACCCCTTCTTGAACACAAAACCTGCAACCACAAAATTTCAAACTCTAAAACCACAAAATCTCAAACCGCAAACCTGCAGCCACAAAATCTCAAACGCGCTGTGCTGCAAACATAAAAATATCAAAACAAAACCGACAACCATATAATCTCAAGCACAAAACCGCCTGCAACCACAATGATCCCAATACTGATTCTGCAAACCGAAAAGCAAAAAACACAAAAGCTGTAACCACAGAATCTCAAACACTTTACCAACAGCAACAAAATCTCAAACACAAAACCTGCAACCACAAAATCCCAAATAACTGAACCTGCAACCTCCAACGCAAACACAAAACCTGTATCTGCAACCACAAACCCCAACAGCAAAAAATCTCAAACACAAAACCTGCAACCACAAAATCCCAAATAACTGAACCTGCAACCTCAAACGCAAACACAAAACCTGTATCTGCAACCACAAAACCCAACAGCAACAAAATCTCAAACACAAAACCTGCAACCACAAAATCCCAAATAACTGAACCTGCAACCTCAAACGCAAACACAAAACCTGTATCTGCAACCACAAAACCCAACAGCAACAAAATCTCAAACACAAAACCTGCAACCACAAAATCCCAAATAACTGAACCTGCAACCTCAAACGCAAACACAAAACCTGTATCTGCAACCGCAAAACCGACACCCAAAATCTCAAACACCATACGCAACCACAAGATCTTACACTAATGCCCGGTTGCACCAACGTGGATCAAGCATTGATCTCGGATCAAACACTGATCCTGGATCAAGCATAGGGTTTAACATTGCTTGATCCAGGATCAGAGCTTGATCCGAGATCAAAGCTTGATCCACGTTGGTGCAACCGGGCATAAAACTTCAACCACGAAACCGCATTACCCGACACAGGGGGTCCCAACCGGTGTTGAAAACGGTTTCACTCCGAAAACATCGGTTTCTTTTTCTGAGATTGGCACCGAGTCAAAGTTTCAAACGGTGAAGAACAACATCGTCAGGTACCTTCCTCTGAGCAATGAAGGAATTTCGTTTAAATCCTGACAAATTCTTTTGCAAGAAATCATCCTGCAAGCATTGGCGACATGTGTGTGAAGGGAAAAACCACTCAAGTCAGTCAGGCCACACGCATACCTATGCGTTTGTCGAACAAAGTTGTTTTTGTGAGCAGCAAAGAGCACTTGGCATATTAATCACCCGAAAAAGAACGGCAGGAGATCAGAATGAAGCCACACAGCATTTCGTGTGTGCGCTGGCTTGTGTCCTGCATCCCAGATACTTGGCTGCCTCGTGGGATTTCCGACCCTGCCAAGGTTTTCTGGCCTCTCAAGCCCAAGGTTAATTTAACCAGCACCATCAACAGCCTAAGCGAAACACGAGGTCGCTCGCTCTGCGTTCAGCTCTTCGCCTATCTTCTCCCATCCATTTGTACATACACGTTTTTTTCTCTCCCAGTTGCTCCTTCGCACAGAGAGTATGAAACTAATTTCATTGCCTCAAGGAGCAAAGGGCCAGATAAATTTTGTATGAGCTGAGGAGCTTTGCGATACTCAACGGAGAGACCCTCGGGGATTTGACACGGCATTTTCTGCCAGAAGGCGCACAGGCTGTTTCACAGCAATGTTTGCGCAAGAAATAGCCAACAGTAAAGTAAGGATTAGGCCTCCTTGCCATACCATGTGGAATGATGTATCAAGATGAAAGAATCTGTCCGGCGAAAAAGAATACCACTGCAAAAATGTGCTTGCTGTGGATAATCAAGAAGTCTGGTAAAATTTTAGCGGCGAATCGGAGCGGGGTCAGAGGGACCTCAAAAAACGAGGTCAGAAACATAACTCAAGTCAACAATGGGCGATCTGGCTGGTCATCATCAAAAGACCCATCCCATTGCACGCAGTGGAAAAAGGGCAGTGGAAAAAGGAACTAGAACTATAGGGGAAATGCGCCGACTGTCCGCTTGCGGGCTAACGATGATATTGGTTTCGATTACGGCGGGCAAAATGAGCCACAGAGGCGTGTTATTTGGAACCAAAGAAAAAATAAAAAGCCACCGGTGGAATTACGGTCCAACACAATTATTTTCGTTTTGCTCCGAGCTCAAACGGCGAATTTCCCAAGACAACTCGGCAAAACAACAAAAAAAAATGCAAGCTGAGCCGGATATCACTTGAAACGGGCTTTCGTTTCAGCTGAGGCTGCATGCAGACAAAGTCGGGCCATTCCATGAATTCCAATTCAACTGAATCCGTTTCATTTCCGTTCCGTCGGAAGAATGGGGAACAATTTGGCGGTACACGTTTGTATTAAATGTGCGCCGTGGGAGACAGCATGCACGGAGATAGAGAAGATAGTGTACGAAAACTTCAATGAATAACCTGGGCTCGCACTCTCAAAACGGCTTTTCAGGACACAACGAGACTGCGGGGTAACAAAAAAAAAGCAGAAAAAAATTCTGCGATGATGATGCCTTTCTGGGGACTTTTTCAGTACCCAGGAAGGCATTTTTAATGCCTCATACAGGATAACAAGTAGACACAGTGAAGCGAAGACAAAATTACTTGTGCGACAGTACATGCCAGTTGTCTTTTCGATCTTTCAAAGAAAACTGGGCTTGTGTTTTGATTTTCAGAATCAAGAATTCGTATTTTGTTGCACGGAAATTTTCGTCAAATCATGAGACCGTGCTGCTTTGAGTGGCCAATTTTGATGGGATGAGATTTTCCCGAAAATTCCAGAGAGAAAACAACCATATGTGGTGTAAAATAATTTTCTCGCCGCTGTACACGAAAAAACAGGCTGGAACCTGAGGATCTTTTCTGACCCTCTGCCACGCACTATTTGGCTTTCTGGCTCTGTTTCCGAGGCGCGTTGAACTTCGATGCATCTGCGGTGTCAGTGGGTCTGTCGAAATTTCTTCTGGACATACGCTCGTAAGCATCAGACCCAAGGTCCCGCGGTTCGAATCCTCACTGGTCGCAATTTTTGCCAAGGTTTGTGCAATTTCTCATTGATGACGCACGTGATTGATGTCATTGCACACATGAATCACACGCGATCATGCATTTCATCACGGCTCACCCCGCTGCAAAACATCGACTGGGAAAACATTCCAAACGTGTGGACAACGCCATCTTCAGCAGCGGATAATTCTTCTCGTCGATAATTTACTTTTCGTTACCGTTTTCAGATTTTCAATTCCTGAGCTTGCGGTTATGGACATGGCAGGTAATAGGATAGATAAAGGGTTAAGTGGGTTAGGCAAGGTTAATTTAGCCAAAATTTAATCAAAATTGATAGAATGATAATTCGTGCTCAAATACATAGACGCACAGACACCGTAAACACACTTGTCGTTATTCCAGGAAACACGTTTCCCCTCCAAGTGGCCATATCGCCAACATCGGTTCACATTATTTTGCACAAATCTGACACAAATCTATATGTATAGTTTCGTAGATATCACAGGCACGTGCATAACAATGTCGCGAATAAAGTTTTGGAAAAGTGCCAAGAGAATGAGGAGCTATGAATATACACTGCGCAGAGTCATATCCTCGATGATGTGAAGGGATGAGATTTCCGTTTCCGCGTTTAATTTACCCAGACCGTCCTTCCCCCAGGAGGCCACAGCTCCCTAAAATCAAGGGGGAGGAAAAGTGCCGTCTCGTTCGCGACGCTCTCAGGCTACTAAATATAGAGGATGAAATCAGAATCTCTCAGGACATTCCACTGTTAGGAAAGAAGGAAGAATGGATTGAGAAAGAATGCAAGGCAGAATCGTCCCGACGCCGAAACATTTATCGTTGGCTGCCTGGTGCGGCCTGGCTCTCAGTTCCTTGCTGGTCTTTGCCGAGTGAAGCAGCATGCATGGCTACGCGGCTTTCCGGAAGCGCGACAGTATATTTTCGCGAGGCAGTTACGACGGCGTTTGAGGTTTTCTGTGCCAACATTTTCGAGGAAGCAAAAAAGGAATGTTCTCACATGAGAAAGGCAAGAAGGTATTTTCCGGAAATGGTTGAAATTTGAAATGTAAGAATTGGAGCAGTCATACCTACACAGAAAGGGATAAGGGCGCGATAATTTTAATGGAAAAATGAAGGTAAAGCCTGAATAATGGCGTAAAATTTCGCGAAGATACATGCGGCTGCCCATTGCAACTCACCCTTAGGTTCAACTCTATGGTCAATTCAATGGACAGATTTGTGTTGCGAAAATTCCATTTCTGTGCACAACGCTTATTTCTTTTCCATTGTTGCATTTAAAGATGCATCCGTCTGTTTAAGTGGCTCCTGAGTTGAACCTGAGGGTGAGTTGCAATGGGGAATCCAACGGACATTTAATTCGTGTTGCCAGATTCTGATTCCACAAGGAAAGTGAATTGCAAATTAAGGAAAAAACAAAACTCGTGTTTTATGATAAAACAAGTTATTCAAAACACACAAAACAAGTTATGAAAATATTGAAAAACAAGTTTTGTTTAAAGATTAAAAAACAAGCCTGAAACATTTAAAAAACATGTCATAAAATATCCACAAGTCATTGAAACATTGCAGAAAAGGTTTTAATTAACGCACCTACGAAGAACTCTACGTCGGTGCAAAAAAAGAAATATTTTTAATTTACGTGTGCATCGCATGCGGTTTTAAAACGTTTTGGGCAATGATACCCACATGTTGCAACCAGCCATGATGTTTCCAACTCCTTTTGACTTCTCGAACTGGTTCATTAGGTGCACCTGGGGACGTCATGTACCCGCTAAGGATGACCAAGAACCCCCTCTCTGGTAACTGGCCAATGACGTGGCCAAGCGTAGGACATCAGAACCTTTGGAAGGTAGTTCTTCAACTTTGACGTCCGGCCAAAAGGAAGAACTACCTTGCAAAGGTTCTGACGTTTTGGGCAATAAAGAAATTTAAAAAAGGGCCAATCGCTGAAGCACGAGGAAAAAAATACCCCTCGCGAAGAAGAACAAAAGTCGGTGGGAATGATTAAAAATGATGACGTATCGTCAGAAGAAATCTCATAATTTCCCCTGCGATGAACAAAAGCTGCAATGGGAATATTTTAAATTGATGTGTGTTGCATACCGTTTAAAATAGTTAGGCGCAAACATCAAATTTGAAAAAAACCGGTTGCAGTTCGGAATACCGGCCGACATTTGAAAAATGCCGGTCTGAACGAGTCTTCACACACGCTCGTCACCTAAACAAGATAGGAAGATTAGGTTAGGGCAAGGTTAGGTTAGGGTTAGTTTTTGAAAATAACAGAGCAAGGGTGCCAACTCGTCCAGTCCAATGTCGGCAGGTTTTCCGAACTGCTACCAAAAATTCTCTGAAAGCTTCGACACGGGAAATTCCACACGAATAAACCCCGACAAAAAAGCTGCAACAGAGAATGTCAAGGCTTCCTTGCGCAGCAGACGGCTGTGGTGTGGCGTGGGCCACTAAAGAGGGCCCGAAAAATCGGAAGCTCGGGGCATTTTTCAGATGCAAAAGTTTTAAACCAATTCTTTAAAATTACCAAGATCAATTAACAAACTTTTGTAGGGATCCGTGTTTTTGGGCAAAGACACGGAGACAGTGAGTGAGTGAGTGAGGGGAGTGAGAGAGTGAGATAGAGCGAGAGAGAGAGAGCCTTACATTTTGTGAGACATTCCTTTTAGCGCAGCGGAGGTAATCGCACGGTTTGCCAGTCTATGCAAATCTGTTGCGCTATACACCCACAAATCGTCAACATCGATGAATTAATCAACAAATCAATTGAAAAAATTCAAGTTGATCGCAATCGCTGAACTCAGCTCAACAAAAATTGAAAAATGAGATACGGATATCCAGGCCAAAAATAAAAAGACGCCGAGGCAGTTGAATTTTTTCCATTGGAGCAGATGTGAAAAATTTACCTTGCAGTTTGGAGTTGGTGTTACCCTCCTATTGATCTCTTCGCCCCGAGTCCCGAGTGGTGCTTTTGAGTGCGAAAAACATCACAAGTAGCAGGTACATGACAGAGAACGCAGGTGTTTGTAGGCTCGAGGACATAACACTCTGGAAAAACCTAGCATCAAAGGTCAAATGTCGGAATGGATTGGCTTGACCCGAACTTCTGCTGCCGTCAATTACAAACAAAGGCTTTTAAGCGAGCTGGAAAGAAAAAAGACCTCGTGGCTCCACGCTGGCATCATTTCGAAGGACTGAGAGGCCGCATGCTGGAGAAAAAAGGCCTCATCAGCAGCAAAAAGTAAATATGGTTCGCTGAAAAGGCGCTCAAAACTTTCAGAGGAAATCGCAAAACGGAATGCCGGCTGTCATCCGTCTCTGGTGGAGTAGACGAAGGGTGTATCGTTTCATTCGCCCTTTCAAATTGCCTCTTGAAATGCAGAATGATTTGCACTTTGATAATTTTGAATTGCAGCATTCGAAAAATTGCCCACCAAGTCAGACGAGCAAAAAATCAAGAAAATGCTGCCCGAAGCACAAAAGAAACCTGAAAGCAAAAATCCAGTTTAATTTGGAGAACAGTGATAACAACGAAAGACCTAAACTGAAGGACATGTTAAGTGGAACAGCCTTTGCGTTTCGGACAAAGAGAAATTGAAAAGGAAGAGAAGAGATGAGGCGCTGCAAATGACAGTCCAGTTAGTTTAGTTATCCACGAAAAAATTTCGCGAGTCGCCTTGCGGTCGCAAAAACAAAAAAGAGAAAAGTCTGATGAGTGCCGGATTGGCACTGCTATCAGCAACAAAAACACTTGATATTTTGGAGAAAAAAAAGCAAAAAATACAAAAATAAAAATAAAAAGACTGAAAGACAAGAGAGAAAGAGACAGCATTAAGTTCTAGATAAGAAAGACAAAAGGGGAAAATGGCCCAGAGAAACAGTGAGTAAGAATATGACTGAAATATTAAACGAATGCGGAAACGACGGTTGAATGCAAAAGACATCAACAAACCGCGAGAAAAGAAAACAAAGAGAAAGTGAAGAATGGCGCAGATTTTTTTCCACCCGCGAATTCAAGTTGAGCGTCTGAAAAGCTGCGCGCCACGATGTTTCCAGGTGGCCTACCCATCGAAAAGGGGTGATTTTGTGTATTCTGACTTCTGATATTACCATCGAAGCAAATTCAACACATGCTGGTCAAAATTAAACGGTAAAATTTCACAATCATGCTGCGCACCATACCCTCACTGCCCATTGCATGCTGTAATCCACTGTTATAGTGGCGGTGGAATTAATGTACCAATACATGGGTTTTCCCATTTAACTGTTGCCTCCTAAACCTTTTTTCTATTTATTCCTATTATGCAGGCGATAGAAATTAAAGCGCCAGATTTCAAAAACGCGTTCTAGAGGTCTGAGATTTTGACCTTGGTCATAAGCAAGTATCTTTAATTTCGGCAGCACGGAGATTTCTTACCAAAATCTGAATCGCAATTTTTTACACGTATCTATGATTATATCATAGACACGTATCTAAGACAGGTATCTATGATTATTGATTCCGCATGTCGCGAAAAACTCGTAGATAGATAATATACTCGCTGATCGTAAACCTATCATTCGTATTGCTACGTAATACGCCTCTAAGGCCCGGAAACGTCCCCGAAGTGGGCGTCTCCATATGCACCGTTTTACTGAAAAGTTCAGCCAATTAAAGTATCAGTTATGCATTTCGCACAGTCCCTGAGTTGACAAATTAATTCTACCTGAAACGACGCTGCTGGAAGAAAATGTCGAAATCGCAAAAAAGGTACCGGCGGCAACCGTTCCGACGCAAATGTTTCGGGCCCGGAGATGAGTACCTACCAAAACAGGCTCCATGACTTTATTGCACTGAACTGAGTGCGAAGGCCGCAAAAAGTGCAGTGGTGTACACTGGAATGAGGAAGTTACGAAAAGACACTGTTGACCTGCAGACCACTTATTACTGTTTTTCGACATGCTGTGCCATGGCGCATGATTTAGCAGTTTTCCCTAGCGGATAAATCGTGTTCCGGCAGAAGGTAATCGACCAGCAACAACCCTGGAGGGCATAAGCTTGGGCTCGAGGTAAGTTGATACGATTGATATGCGGAATATAAAGCTTATCTATCTCTCGTAAGGCCAATTCTGGAGTATGCTTCCACGGCTTGGGACCCGCACCTTTCTTCACATCTGGTTGCTTTAGAACGTGTTCAGCGGCTGGCTGCTCGCTTTGTTTTTGGAGATTACGGAAAAATGAGTAGTGTTTCTGCTCTTTTTGTCAAACTCGGATGGGGACTCTTGGCCGATGGGAGAAAAATCCAGCGTATTTTATGTTTTTTAAAGTTCTTTGTGAATCTGGGGGTGGAAAGAGCTTTCAAAGTATATATCCGCAATCCTACGTTCTTCGAGCGTCAGGATCATGCTTTTAAAGTGAGACCACTTTATTTTAAGAGAGATTTTGGCAATCGGCCTTTCTTGGGCAAGCTATTGATGATTGGAATTCCCTCCCAGCCAAGATCCTTAAGCCTCCGGTATCGGTGCCTATTTCCGGCGCAGACTATCAGTGCTTTTGAGACTTTCATAGTTATCGGTGGGACTTATGGTGGGCCCTTTGTTAAATCTGCAAAGGCATTACTGCGACTTGATTCCTGATAGAATCCCTTCATTAATTTCTGCTGATCGTACTTCATTGTTTTAATTTGTGTCGATGAGGTTGAAGTAACTTTTTGTGAGCGAATTACGTGTCAACATACTTTTGTAACTTTGCGTAACGTATGATAAGGGGAAAACCCCTGAAATACAGTAATTCACTCAATTCAATATCAGCCCGTTATGCACGTACGAGTATACAGGGGTTCCCAAAAGTCACTTGACAACCGCAGAAAAGTGCATTGCAGTTTTGAAGCAACCCAAGAAGCTTGGAGTGGAGATTGTTCCAATTCGAATGGATAACACCTGCAGCAGGTAGCCTGCTCAATCTGATCCTGAAATCTGTAGAAATAGCCCCACAAGAGAGGATTGAAAATAGCAAATTGCAGGGGTAGTCAAGTGACTTTTGGGAAACGCTGTAAAACGTGCCATGCATGAGAGCATTACAAATGAAATTATTTGTGCGTTTGATTCTTCAGGTCAAGAACGCCGTGCCAGCGTTGAAAATTTGGCACCATGACCGTTTTTCATGGCTGAGAACAGGAAAATAAAGATGAAAACTGCCACTTTTGCCCGCCAAAGGGGTGCTTTTGGGGTTTCCAAACTCTTCCCATAAGTTTTGTTAACTTTTGGGAACGCCATTCACTCTGAAACAAAAAAAAAAAAAAAACAAAAAAAAAGTGATGCCCAACTAAATATTCAGAATGCAAAAAACTGTTGAAGTACATGCAGACGAAGGCGAAACGATTTGCGACAGCCGCGAAGCGGCGCAAGTGGCGCAGCAGCCACTGGTTCGTACCTGCAACATGAAAGCAATCGTCCTACAGACTAAATTCGCCGGCTCGAAATAGTGTGGGACCGAGAGGAAACCGAAGCATCGAAATTGCAGCCTGGACGAGTCAAACACATCAAAACCTTTCCCTCAACAACTGCACCGTGAACAAAATATGCTGGAGCGTAAAACCAAGATTAAAATTATCCAATCATTGGAGAATGGAACCTGATCAAATTCTGTGCAGATTATGGGGAGAAAAGAGCCGATATATTCTGAAACGAAATGAAAGGAAGCCTGCGATTTCATTCGCTGATCTATAGACCGCAGTTCTGATGCAACAGAAATCCTCACAGATGATAAATTATCCCACGCATATACGAATTTTATCAGGAAAATATAATCGCGTTAAAAGCAGAAGACTGAATAACCTCGTTCAAAGCCTAATTCTCTCTTTCTGATCACCGAGAACCATAATGTCCAACACTCGAAGCTCCGAATTTCATTTGCCGCACGGTTCTTGCCCATAATACGAAAGCGGCTTAAAAAACCTGTTTGCTTCATCGGGAAAGCTTAACCGGTTTAGCTTGCTGCAACTTGTCAAAGGAGTCATGAAAACTGCGCAGAAAGATAATTCAATTCAATATTTCAATTCCTGGGAGTTTCCTCCTTCGAAATAACAGATTTTTGAAATGTCAGGTTCCTATCAATGCAAAACAACAAATATCTGCAGTGATGATAATATCAAGATTATTATTAGTTTTTTGTTAATACTGCTTTCTTAATATTTGAAAACAGGTGTCGGGAACAAAGCTCTGATGCATGACGAAGGGAAATTAACTGCTTAAGACACTGTGAAACAAGACCACTCCAGCAGCTCAGAAAACTTTACATAAAAATAACCCAAGGCTTCTCGATTTGATCTGTCAAATGATGAATGAGAGCCATGCCCAACCATTTTTCCAATGCATGATACCAACAGCGGAGACGGAGAATCAGTCGTTTGTTTGATCTGGCACCAACTGTGTGGCGACCAGCTCCGGATTCACGCTAAACCGAAGTTGCGAATATTTTTTGCCATTTCCATCAATGCATGGGAAAACTTTTGCCATTTATACGTCAATGGGAAAAATTAATTTCGCATCATCGGTTTGGCGTTGATGGGCCTCGCAGCAACGGGCTTGCGATGAAGATGAATCTTGTTCATGAAAACGATGAATTTTGTGATCTCGGTTGGTTGTTTTCCATTTGTGAAAACATCATCGGGATGACGGAATTTAGACAGGACCGCGGCAAACAGTTCAGAGTTGCCTTCGCCTCGGCCCAGACGCATTTGATGACGTGCGAGTTTATGGTGAGAAATGGTTCCGTCTCTTTCGGAATTATTTCACTATGCGTGTTTCATTAATTGTACAAATATCGCGTGATGTTTTCAACTGCGACAATGACTTCGGGTCATTTGATTGCCACCATCCGTTTGCTGATGAGATCCTTCTGCCAGCACGATCATCAGTTTCTCATTTTTCTCTCACCATGCCTTCTCATTCCCCTCCTTTTCATCCACTCCATCCAAACTAAACCTTATGGCACCCCTTAAGAAACAAGAATTGACTGGGAAGTCCACCGATAGAAAAACCACACGGATAATGAGGGAAAAAAACAAAATATGTGTCATGCACAAACGCACGAAAATTTGGGCACAAGCCGAGTTGTATCATCCAATGTTTTGCAACACTCGCCGATGTGTTTCAGCCCATGGAATAGCGGCCGTTCGGCAAGACCCTAACCTGTCCTCTTGAAATAACAGCCGAAGTGATTGTGCCAAAAACAGAGCAGGTATACACGCTAAACGAAGCCTGACACAGGACCAGATAAAACGAAGAACAGTACTTAAAATGTTCATCAGGGTAAAAGTGGTGGAAGTAAACGGCGACAGATATGGTAACGAGGTAAACAGCACATGGAGCAGGGATCAAAAGCGTGCGACAGAATAGAGGATCAAAAGAGTGTGGGAAGACAAAGGACCACCAACAAAAAAGGACATCAAAAGTGCTGAAAAAAGTGAAGACCGCAGCAGAATTTACAGCTCGGAGAACACAGGAAACATGCCGACGATGTGAAAATGGGCAAAGGAAAGTTTTAACAAAACCTGAAAACGGGCGCCAAAAACTCAGGCCGCGTCATTAAACACGAGAAAGGCGGAATGCGACAAAGTGGTACGTATGCAAATAGCCACAGAAGAATGACAATCAGGTGAGAAGCATCACTTTAGTCCAATACGGCGCCAGATGGGGCCAAGCTCCTAAATATAAACAGTTCAATTCAATTCAATTCAGATAAAAAAAGTCTCAGACGACTGAGATCTGCTTCGGGTAAAACCATCATCGGGCATTCTCCATGTTTTGTTGACTTCCCTATTGAAGGATTCACTGCCAGAAGTGAGAGAGCGTCTGGGAATCGCGACGAAGCATCACCACCCGGTGCAAGGAGCACATCTCTACCGAAGAAAGAAATTTGCTCCGAATCCCATGCATATTTATGCGCAAACATTTTTGCTCAGAAGGGAAAATCCGTACCTATTCTCCGGATTTGAACGACCCACTGCCGCCTTAAAGTCAGGCGACCAGAGTATACGCAAACCGTCCATATGCAGGAAATAGTCATCGAAGGAAAACCGCATGACTGCATCAGTAAAATCCCGCTATTGATTCGCAGTATTGAGGTACTGGTCTTTGCCATTTCAGAGAGCAT